>JAQGAE010002015.1:0-19703 GCA_034696685.1 Julus scandinavius | reverse complement strand
GAGGCTAAAGTTGTATAATAGGGTCAAGCCAGTCAATCACTTTGGCAATTCGACAAAATGAACTGGACGTTCAATATCAAGTCTTTGAATTGCGTAATATTGCAAACATGTCCGAGGGATAAATTGATGAAAACCATTCTGTATTTTGGAGGGCTGAAGACCGAATCATTTTTCAGTAATCTGACGCCTGCAACTACCATAAGGGGTGGAAAAAGACATATCCTAGCATGATTGCAAACTTAAATTGGCTCATAAAAAATAAAAACTCCCAGTAGGATAAATGTAAACCATATAGGACAGGCATGCCAAATATAAATTCCAAGTGTGTGTCCATACCTTAAAACCAACTCATACATGTACATGACAAGAAGTTGTTCTGTTCATATGCAGTATTGACCAAATAAAAGACTACATGGCAATACAAAGTGCAATTTCAAATATATTTATGAAAATAAGTTTATAAGATCAGGTATAAGTGAACGAGCATACTGTATATAGTACAGAAACATGTCCGGCGACCTTCATCACTAGTTAGCATTAGATCTTGATCTACATATCTACATCAGTCATTTTTGAAGACGTCGTTTATGCTCGGTCCCTATGGGACGCAAAGATGTTATGGAATTACGCAGGCGTTTAACAGTGCCAAAATGATGTTAATGAAATAAGCGCAAATCTATATTCTTATCGTCTGAAAATGGCTTATCATTGTCCGAGTGTCGTATTTTCACAGGAAAACTTCTTGAGATAAGAGAGGCCAGTCATGGCGCCTGACATTGCCTTCAAAATAAATATTTTGTCAGCAAACTGATACAAGGCAGACGGCATAATTAGTACGTGCACACGTTTCGAGGATATATATCTGCTGAAAGACATACAATTTGCAGGCAATTAACTGCACTACTTGTACATTTCACCACAAGACAGACGGCTTATTTCGGGAAATAACCTCATATTGAAAAATTGGCCTAATTAAAAACGGTGCAAAAAATGAAAACGAGTATGAAAATCAATGAATTTAAACTTGATAGTTTTGCAGTTTTTTTGGACAACCGCGAGCTTACACGTGTACAAACGTATGTTTCAGGAAAAGGCAATCCATAGAAATATTATACAAATGTTCCACCGTCAATTAATGCCACGTGCAAATGAATTTCGCGCACATGTTCTCTGTAGTATTGCTTATAATAAATGAATTTTGATTAATTGCACAATTTACAAATGTACGAACCCATGTTGAAGCAGATGCTCTAACAATATATGCTACTATTAAGCGTTTAATCATGTTACTTATAAAACTTTTTTCCACATGTTTTTTAAAACTCCACACTTGCACCTTTAAAACCCCTTACGAACAAAACTATATTTTAATTGAAAACATACCAACTTCCAAATGAAAGAATACCACAAAAATCTAAACTGCAAACAAAGTTTTGTGAAAACTAACTTACCAAAGGCGTGAGTAAGCTATTGCCAGTATCCATAATGTCAGTATATCGACAGAGCCGTCGCGTTCGAACCAACATGAGATCACATCCAGCAATTAAGTTTAATCGTCGTTATCGCATTCCGGTTGGTACAAAAAAAAATTGCCTTAATTCCGGAAGAAACATTAGCACTGGTAAATTGAATGCAAAATCCACTTATGCACTTCTATCATCGTTAAAGCACATTCATCAACATTGCCATTACTTAGAGCGAGAGAGAGAGTGGCTCTTACGAGGTTAAATTGGTCGTTTCATAAACTGATGATGGTAGAGTAAAAAAAAAAACACGTTAATCCGAGTGTTCAAAAAAAAAAATAATGGCAAAACGAGAATGAAAAAGCGCTGCGAATGATAGTTAGCATAGGCCAACAGCAGCAGCAGCAGAATCAGCGCTGGTGCTACACGCCAGGCACATTGATGCAATGAGCCAACCCAGGCAACAACAACAAAAAAAATCTTTGAAAATGTATTAAATGTAGTAACTGGTTTCGGCTGCCCCCTATCCGATACACCGAAACCGGTAGAATAGCAAGCAATGCGTTGAATGGCAAACCGAAGGCACTGAGCAAGTAAAAATAAGGCTGCCTGCGACAGAACGAAACAAACCTATGGATTTCCTACATCCCGATCATTACGACTCTGCTGCAGTCAGCTGCAGGGGAGGAGGAAGCGGATGGATATCAGCGAGCCAAACTGGATGGAGGCGAACACGTGACATCCAACCCAAGTGGATTGACCGAAATTTATGAATGCTACGGTAGAAACTCGGAAATTGAGGGCATACAACACGTTAGAGAACCAACGCAAGAAGAAAAGCGCTACGCTCACGGAACCTTATTTAGAATCTGCTGGCGTCACAGTCACGTGCATTTTTATGAAGATGCACGTGCTGTTCTTAATCTCGTGCATTATTCTTTGTTTGGAATAACAAAAATAGTCACAACCACTAATGATGGTATTTTTCAGTTCTTGGATTTCAGGTTTAATTAAGTTTTAAACGTCAGTGAAAGGGAAAATGGACACCGGAAGAAATGTGTCAACAGTCCCAAACGTGCTTGAATTTTTAAAATCTCGGTAAAGTCGGTAATTATGCCTAACTTTGTGTTAAACACCAATTTTTATGCTGGAATTTCCCTTCGAGGTCAGGAAATTTCCGTTTATCAGAAAAATCTGGAAAAATGACATGAAATTGGTAGCCAGTAGTGCAAAGAAATTTAAAGGATGGGCGTATGTTCCAAAAAATGTTGTGAACACCCTATTAGGGTTATCTATGAGGGGGATGGGTCTGGGCTAAATCCTTCCCTTTCGAAAACAAATACGTAATTATAATATAAAACAGGAAAATCAACAGTTTAATGGTATCACATTTTTGCTGAGCTTTTTAAAAAGTTTGGTGCAAACTGTAACCAGCAGAACTTTAAATATTAATAAGCCTGCATCAAGTTGGCAATGGTAATTAATATTAATGAAATTTAAATTTGTGTTTGTGATTCATGTGGGCACCTGTATATAGTCAATGTAATATTGCGATAGACCCGTATATAATGAGCCAAAAATAGCACAAGCAGCCAGGAATATTCATTGACCAACAACCGATTTTTACCAACAACGTCAGTAAATTTCTAATAGCAGGTTTTTTTTTGTAAATCGTCAGTGTTTACTACCACTATTAATATAATACACATTGCTCGCATTCCATGTTTGTGAAATTGCGTTATATCCTTTATTCTCTTTTTAAAGATATAGCCTACATACTCTCGCTGAGTTTTTCCTCACTCACCCATAAAGTAAACTAATGAAATGCCGGTTGTATTATTTAAGATGAGTTGAAGATTATACCAACATGTACACAGGAAAAATAAATCCAAATCCCGGAGTGGGTTATGGCTAAGTACCATAAAATGCAATAAGTGGTGAGTTACGAAATCATCCGGCATTATAAATAATCTTTTGCAACGGCTGCAATCTAATAAAATAAATGAATAAACCACCAAAGGTTTTGGTAATTTTTTCAGCAAATAAACTTCATTACAGCTTTTGCTCTGAAAGACTGGTCAAAAACAACATTATACCAAAGGTGACCGGTCTCATTCACAGTAAAGAAGTTCTGAAATAAAGTAACCATTGCTAGCTCTCACCACAACAACACAGTCCCATGTACCTGCCATTAAGTCTCAATGCCATGCATATATATGTTTCTGTTGCATGCACATTGATTTTACTACCAGACGTGAACACATTTACAAGAGAAAAACCGTTTCTAGGTTACATCAAATTACTCAAATCACTGAAGCTAAATTTCTCCAGAACGACCAACAACCCACAATCACGGATGTAGTATAAAGACTTCCAAACAGGCCATTGACAAATCGTATAATTCTTGAATTTACAGTTACGTCCGTGCAAAAATATGGGATGTCACCCAAATTTCACAATACCTTAAGACGTCTGCTTATAGCGATTGTCAACCAAGTGTGCAATATATATTTGTTGAAAGTAGTGTGTCTTGCCAAGTACGAGGTATGAGTATTAACCCATGGTACAGAAGCTGAAGCTATATCTTATCGGGAACAACATGAACAGACTAAAAATGCACACAAGAAGGGGAAATGGCAAATATGAATTTCAAACATCTTTCAAGTCTGCTTTATAAAGTGCGTGAAAAAGCCATTCCAGTGACGTCAGAGATATTTAAATCCAGGCATCACCAGAGTCAACAGACTTCACCATGTCATCCTGCTGTTTGTTTCATGATAACATGTTATCAGAAAACATTGGCAAGTGTAGGGACAACATAGGCAAAAAAAGTAAGAAAACCTATGTTGCAAGTAAAGCTAACAAAGATGATAAAATTGAACAAATTTCGAACTAGGGTCATGGTTACTTAGTTTGCACTTTTTTTTTTATCCTGGAGAAACACATTTAAAAATCTTCGAGGTAGTTCTGGGTTTAATATTGCGATTATTCAGTTTCCTTAAAATTTAAAAAAAATGCACTGATTCTGCGAAAATTTCGCAGGTGGCACTGACTGACTTTTCTATAGCAGCGCCCCAAACGTTCATCATAGAATTTATGATAATGTGAATATTCAAAAGTTGGTTTCTCTGTGAAAGGAAAAAAACCGACGAAGACTAACTGCCATCCACAGCAGTGTGTTGTAACTAAAAATATGGTTCACGACGTCACTCCACCTAATCTCGAGAGAAGCATGGCTTGCATTATTACTTGGAGTGTCTTGCTCAGGATTACTCTTGCGAGGTTAATTCTAGCCTCAGCAATTTTTATTTGGCAAACCCAATGGGGGATTATTCGATTAAGAAAATTCTTTCCTGAGTTTTAGTTCTGTTAAACAGAAACAAGTTACCATTCAGGTCTTAAAAACTTGGCACACAAAGATGCAGTAAATAACACCTGCTAAATCCAATTTCCAGACCTGACAACAGTTGAATTTTTTTTTTAAATCTAAGATTCTAGGAAGGAAAGGCTACGGGACCATCATGGTCGTAAAGAAGCTATGTATACTCTGCAACAGTAAATACTTAAAGATGCTCCTCTCATGACAAATGATTATAACTGTATTTACGAAATTCGATTTTGGTTATGGAGAATAATTCGAACTAACCTTTAACAGATTGTCTTTAAGAAATAAACTAGACATGATTTTTTAAACAAAATTTGTAACCAGATAATGAAACTGAATTTTGAAATGTATTAATGATTTTCTCCGTTTATAGATCTCGATCAGAAAAGCCAACTTTCTGTTATTTATTTCATGACTAAATGTGGCAATAATGCTATATTTCCGGTAGTGCATATTTAAGAAATTTACTTTGTTATATTAAAACATCACTTATAACAAATACAAGACTTCCAAAATGAATCTATAAAATAATAAGGAAACACTGGCAACACACTGTTCGGAGACTTTGTGGCCACATTGCATATTAGTAGTAGCAACTATCGAAGTTTTTAGAACTGGAGGTATTTAGTGAAATTAGTGATCCTATAAGTATTAAACCATGCATTTGTAGTGCTTTAGCCTTATACATACTGCCAATAATAAACTTGAAAACCATAGTGGCACCGCATCGGGTGACTTATCGGACGATTTGCCATCACTAATCCGAGTACTTGTGTAATTTACAGGATTACTCTTATTAATTACTCGGAATACAATTAATATTCTCACGGGTGTTTCTCGCGCAAAATATCAAGGTTCGCATGGCTCCACTCTCCAAATATTATCTCGGTTCAAAAGTTAAAGCAATTTATGTTTTCCGTATAGCCTTGTAATTTTTGAAAATGGTAGGCAAGGTCGACCAGAAACGAAGTCATTTTGCATACCCTTACTTAAAACAAGATTATACTGCGTAATGAAAAAGCATTATTTTCCAGTCTATAAATGATAATAGAGACGAATTCTGGCGTCACGTGTCTCGTTTTCTTGGTCACACAAACACTAATTTAAATTATAGACAGCAAATATATTTGTACTCTCTTTGCAAGATTCTTTAATGAAACGGAAAAATGCGTTCACGATTTAAGAAATTGGACAACAAACGTGTAGGCGATATAGTGTAATTATAGCTTTCCTTGTTATAAACAGACATTTTTTTTCATAATTGCAGTTTTAAATTTGTTCATTACTATCTGCCAATCTTCTTCTGGTCGAGACTACTACTTCCGTCTTTCTCACTCAAATATAAACACATGTTTGATTGCAGATCGAATTGAACTGACATACAGGAATACTAAGACGGGAAACATACAATCCCCTAGATAATCAATTTAAAAATAGAAATTGTCTAAGAGAATTATTTTTAAATTAGATGTTTGGCATCTCAATGTGTCAGTATGTCAAGAATCAAACTAAAACACACTTCTCAATCCTAGGCTCATTCAACAATTGCTTTCAAATGCAACGGTTTTATTCTGCTAATAAGCCTGAAACATGATGGCTCAAGAGTTTCTTGAATGCTATTTTGACTTCAACCTGACTGAGAAGTGGATATGAAGAAACCATTTGTACTGCTTTAGTATCGCTTAAAAAAGCAGAAATAGATTACAGGAATGCGGACAAACCAAGTTCAAGAGGCATGGTTACTCATAAATCTATACAAACACTCAACATTGTTCAGAAACAGTGAGGGAACTTGTTTGCACAAACGAAGAAAACATGGAACAAGCTTGATGGATTTTTCCAGGCCACCGCGTTGAAAAAACATCATTACACATCATATAACTAATCCATATTTTGTCAGTGAGCCATATATCGTCAGTGAAATTTTGTCATATTGTGTCTTGGATTACTTTTACATCAATTGCATGACATACTTTTGAAAGCATGTCTTCTTGTGATTTAAAAAACTTTGGTTGACATTTCGTCACTTGCGTTTGCGATGATTTTGGACTCCATTTTTTAAAAAACTAGTCCACTTATATTTCAAAAAGCGTTTTCATTTCCTCTATATATACCTAGTATCTTTCTAGACTTTTCACCACACTTTTAAGAAAATGCACTTTGCATTGGTGAAATCCAGCATATATGTCACAGCGTATTTCTTGTTCAATTGTATTGTTGAACTTTTTAGATTTCAATTATTCATGCGCTAGCCTGACTGCTGTTAAATTTTATCTATGAAATCCGCCGTGGTGGCAATGGCATATGCCCATAATAATCTTTCTGTCAAGGTCTTCTATTAAATTAAAATCACTTTAGTAGAAGCCTAAAACCAAAACCAGCTACTACAGCTTTAATAGCATATTGTCTATGCATCAAGATAAATCGTGTGCAACATTTGGATGTTTTCCAAACAACGGCAAATTGCTACGTTGGAGAGTAAAACATTTGCTCGGCATGCATCATATCATTAAGGATAAACTCATATATTCCCGGCTTATGCAATGAAAAATAAAACCAATTTTGATGATAGTCACGCTACAGGGTGGCCACTATTATAAACCCGAAGCATGTTCGTGTATTTCAACATGCCTAAGACAGCTATAAACCATGGACACGTACATTTAATGCTTAAAATGAGAAAGTTTGCTTTGCAATGATTAATACTTCCACGTAGGATTATTTCCCTTTATGCTCAAACAATACATTTTTCCATCAACGTTTTTAATAAATAATCTTATAAGCTACTATAAGCCGTTGTGGAAATAATATGTCATAAGCATATGTCAAATTCTTGTGTGTGTACTGACCCGAATAAGACTAATTAAAACAAACCTTCATCCACTGTTATTTTAATTTTCCTTTTAAGTGTACGTTATAAGCACCACACATCTACAAATAAAAACCGTATTTTCGTTGAAATCGAATGATTCTACTAACACAGTCATGGACGAATTAAAATGTGATGTGTCAGTTAATACAGAGTGCAAGTCGATCAACAAAAGACGTAATTCACAATTAACAGCTAGAATACATTAAAAATGATTCAGTGCACAATGGCAAATGACACGTGACTCAAAAGTATAAATTTTACACAGCAAACTATCATCAATTCGAATTTTGCTCTCCATTTCGAAAAAAGTATTGCAAATGCACCTGTCTATACATACTGAATTAAATACATGTTAGGCAACTTAACGGGCCATAGAGTTCATATTTTATTGTTGGATTGTGTTCGGATGTTATTCCCTCCTATTCAGCCATACATCCATTTTAATCATCTCTATGCAAATGATAATAACTCATGTAGGTAACACGTGAGATGCGGTCCAATTATTAAATACCCATACAGTGACCACCGATTGTAACATCCCACAATTGATGAACCACCACTGTCAGGGCCAGGTTGCGGAAGTATTTTTAGGGACAATACCAGCGATGCCAAGGCCGTGAATTAAGTCTATTCCACATAAGCCGGGTGTTATCCGAACAATGATATTTGGTGAAATATCATTATCATTAATTTTGTGAATCGAGCCCTGCCCAATCCCGGCGTCCTTGCACTCGTATCTGGATATTAGCCAGCCATGACAACTTGTTGAAGATGAGCAAAAAATTCGTCATCTCATCGTTTAACTTGATTGCTGACCCAAAAGCATTTTCAAAGTAATGTGCATCTCAAATTTAACACCGCCTCAATGTCTAATTACGAAAAAATAAAGATAAGAAGGTGCAATACAGCGCGGGGCTTGCATCTAAGATATTACACACTCTGAAGATATATATAGACAGACAGCCTAAGAGGGAAGCAGACTTAGGGATCCATTTACGAACGGCAGGAATATATAACCGGAGACCGCACATTGAACATGCGATTGCCAACGAAAATAAAACTTCCTTGTTCGACTTAAGTTATTAATGGCATATGATCGGAGAGCCTATTTGCAGAGCAGAGGGCAACTAGAGTAAAAATTTGATATTCGAAGAGGCATCAAACCATTTAAAGATCCACTCGTGCTTGTCTTGAGAAAGCGTTATTGGCATTTCATACAACCTCTGGAAAAAATATCATTATTCATATTTGAAAAACGAAGACTATGCTGATGTGCCATGAAACCGGCAATCATTATTTGTATTAAATTCCTTAAATTGCGAAAAAGTGTAATAAAGCTGAAGATTAACCAAATTTGTAAATGTAACTTTCAACATTTAAGGAAATAACATGCTGCATTTGATTGAAAATTACAAACGTAGATAAACTCACAATTAAAAATAACTGGAAGATAATTTCGTCAGTAAACTAGCAGGAATGGTTGGCAAAACTAGTTAAAGTGAAGTGTTACTGCATAAAACTGGCGCTTATATTCTGCATTGCATTTTTTTGTGATAATTAGTTAAATTTAAGGATTTAACTAATTCAACAAGTAATTTAAAAAATATATCTATACGCCACAAAAACATTTTACCGAAACACTTGATGATTATGCTGGCCATGTGCTATCCTCAAGAAGTTGCAGTACAGCATCAGCCAGTGTCGTACTGGGTCTAAAAATACTTATTGCCAGACTACATAGGGTACCCACCCACAACTACTATATAAGGATAGCATTTAATTTTTATAAGAAAGAAATAACATTTTCAAAAAATACATAAGTGCAAAAACGGTAGTAGCTTAATACTAAAAAGTCATTCACATTTTTATCAAACTGTCTGGATAACTAAAACCATACTAAGTCAAAAATTGAGGCTAAAACTTCTTACAGATGTTTTGGATACTTCTGCGTTTTTGTTACTATACAAATATTAAACAGTTTACAATTTCTCAAGACCGCCCACACTAAACTTGCTTATTTTTATTCAAATTAAGCGGCGGTTTTGAATTTCATTCCCAACTTTTAAGACCCACGTGGCAAACTTAATTAAACATACTATACGTTTGAAGAAGCAGTCCATGCTACACGTCAGTTTCAAAGCCCAATTATTCACTTAATTAAAATATATTTCTCTGCTCTTACCGGAAAAATAATGCCTTGAACGATCCAAATCTGTTAACGTTATAAGCCGTTTTACAAGAGTAAAACCGCACAAATACCGGCACTAAAGATCTGTGCTCCAATAATAATTTCTCGTGACAGTCAACTTTATTAATATTTCAGTAAGCCAAGGCCAAGATTTGATCTTTTGACCACGAACTTATTAAACGGCACAGGGTTAGTGCCAACAAGGGAAAAAGCCGAATCGTCTCCTGCCGTAAATTTGATAAGTAAGTTTAAACGTCTAGATGTATCATTACTCCACACTGTGCATAAGTGGTGGACATGCATCAAATTCGTGCCCAGGAGAAGAAAGCCATGTTACGAGGTTTGGCAGCCTCGTTGGACGAAAAACCTGAACGAAGATCGAGCAACTCTTTATCGCTAGGAGATACATGTAGTTAGTACGGGTAGAAAACTCCAAACAAACGCCACAAATCTAGTGCTACGAAGGAAATACGGTAACGAACCTAATGGTGTTTTACGCGACCGGCTGCGGGTGAGTTTTGCCACAGACCGTATGGCGTTCTAAAGAGGCATCAAACTACCGGAAAGCCGCAAGGTGCAGAAAGAAACGTATGTTGAGACATATGAGGAAGCGAGAAAAGAAAAGAGCGGATGACGGTGTGGCAACCAGGAAAAATATTGGGAACTAGAATAGAGCAAAAAACCCTGGGCTTGCATCGGAAATCAAGATGCGACCCATGTGCTTCTGACTGGGATGCTGTGAAAGAGACGGGTAGCGTAGGAGAGTCTGCCAAATTAAGAGGGGGAACTGGTGACTCCTGCTATTTTGGGTCTGCCAAGCTGATGAGTGCTGCATTCCACATGCAGGCTAGCACTTTTCCACAATACGCTTAACCATCTGATTACCGGAATTAGTGATGGTGCTTTAGCCTCTTGCAAACCGTTCAAATTTTACACATGAGTTTTTAACATTATGTGAGGTTTAATGTTGTATCCACAGCTTTATCTTGCAGTATAGATAACTCAAAAAAAAAAAAAACCAACTGCAAAGTCCGAAGAGAATTCGTCATACACCCAGCTCCGGCATTGCGTTGTTTGGTCAAGGATGCAACCGTTGGTCACTTCAACTTTAAGAATTCAACATTTGGTTATTTACAATGTTACAGATGTAAAAAAAAATAACATGTTGTCTTTGGGTTTGTCCTCTATCAAGAAATTGGTAAACAAACAATCCAAAAAAAGTTATGTATAGGTTAAGTGTAACAGAAAGTAATGAACAACTCAGAACAAGAATCGTGTATGTTGTGGAGTTTCATTCAAAATGTGCGGAAGATTTGACAGTTAAGGGGTCAGAATCTCAAAGTATCAATCGAATTTTTAGCAGACGATCTGCTTTAATTAATTCTTTTTTAGATTCTGAAAATCTGGATTTATGGATTCGATACCTTTACTGGTAATTTTAGGATATCCTTTTAGCAGCATGATACACAATAAAGATGTGGGGAAGTTATGTAGCATGCAAGCTGAATAAAGCTTATTCCACCACTCATGTTCTCAGTTTTAACTAGGTACAACACTCAACAACTAAATGCCAGAAATAGGATTAGATGTGGTTTGATTGTCGCGTGAGTGTTATACTTTCTCCAATGAACAGTACACCGAAGATGCAAGCTTGAGGTTAACATGAAAAGCCAAAAAATAGGGCCATCGTTATACCTTCACGTATGTCTAAAGCTGCCAACTGGGTGACTTACTTTTTCATCAATCAACAGTGAGGTATGTCAAGGCTCACAATCTCTTTATAGCTATAGGTAATGGGCACTAACAGCACAAGACTATCCTTGAATTAGGTTAAAATACTTTTAACGCAAATTTGAATCCACCTCTATTGTATTTTTTTTTCTTTTTTTTAGAAATCATACAAAGCAAAAACGTAAGCTTATTTTATTGTCTGTATCACAGCATGTTTTCTTGCAGAATATTATATGCCGGATAGGTCCAGGTAACGATTCTAAAGAAATAGTTTTGAGTCATTGCATTATGAGTCAGTCATTACATAAACATCAGATCCCATTAAAACTTTAGTTTAAAAAACTTGGAATTATTTTTTAATGCCAGTACCAGTCGACCAGATTACATTTTATTATTTGTAGTGATAAAGAAAATGTAGAGGAAAGTATTTACGGCAAAAGCTGTGCAGAAAGCATTAAATAAAGTGACATTGAAATAAAGTTGCTGTCTTTGGATGCATGCTACAGAAAAAAAAACTGAAAATAGCATTTCCCCAATGTATTTTCTTGTCCAATATGACACGAAGAATTCGTGCCTACATGCTTCTACGAGTGATGGGAATTTCAATGTTACCATGTAGCCATTTCGAACAGCGCATACAAAGTTTATGACAATGCTACTTTAATCTAGTGATAACTTCAACAGTAACTGCGACTAAACCATAGCTACTTTGCCTATGCATGCTATTTAACACCAGACATATCCATGTTTGGCTTTCGCAGCTGGGAATGAAGTGACTGCAAGAAAATTATTGCAGCAAATGGCACTCTAGGCACCCAGCTTTGGCGCAAAATGCACAGCTATCTGAAGATAGGATATGAAAACTGGGAACACGCTGACAACTCTTTAAATAGTTCTCACGAGCCAAAACTGTTTCCAGGAGGGATTTGACCTAAGAAATACTTGGCAAGTATTACAGAGTGCCGGAGAAATAAATACAGTATTATGCAGAACCTTAGAAACTAGGGATCGAATGGTGGGCTAGGTATTTCAACAAAAAAAAAGCTTGTATATATTATGAGCAAACGTCAAAATACCTGTACGATAGTAAACCTCTCACATTCCTGTGCTGTCGGAATGAGTACCACATGCCATCATTATAAAACTGAACTTTAAATGGCATTGAGTGAGGTCTAAGAATAATTACCAACCAATTAAATCTACTAGTGGATACATATTATTTTCATTGTTTTCTCATCATAAATGGCACTGTAATTGCGCGCTATAGGAAATACATCGCTGAAACATATCATGATATGTTCATCTGGCTCAATTATTAGTTTATTAATGACTAATCCTGTAAAAAGGATGTAGGCCAAGGGATTTAGACACAGGCCACAAGTCATTACAAAAGTTGGGCAGGGCCGAGGGCACCCCTGCTGTAGACCCATGATTATACCGGGATATTTTAATAAATCCTGGTCAACCATGGAATAAAGCTAACTGCTCCTAACTTCTTTGAGAATTTTTTTTTTTTTTTTGGTCAAACTACAGTAGAACCCTGGTAATCCGAAATTGGATCAGTAATAAATTAGATTATGTAAAGAAGAAATAAAAATTATTATTACATGTTTCTAAAATACATATAGCCAATTGTGGTATGCAAAACACGCTTACAAAACATAACGATACAGTATATAATGTACATTCAGTGAAAATGCTGAATGAAACAAAAATGAACCCAATCAGATAATCACAAATTTTGCAAATTTGAACAGGTCCCAGACCCAATTAGTTCGAATTAGCGTGTTTCTACTATATTTAAATTGAGAAAATTCACGTTTCTTCATATATTCTGATTTACAGAACACATCTTGCAACAACTTAAAACATTCTGAGTTAAAAGCATAGCTAAAATGAAAATATGTGGAATTCCCATACTCCATAAAATGAATCAAAGAGTAGCATGGAGATAAAAATTATAATAAATTTGCTAAAATCCTTTAGTAAAAAATGTTGGCACTTACAGGTTTTGTAGTTTTTAACAACAGCATCGCTATCCAAAGCGTGATGAAATTCATAGACACTTTGGCCAAGAAGGTCGTCCTTATTGTAGCCAAACACTTCACAGGTCCTACAATTTAAAAATACTTCATCATGACAACGTTTTCATACATTCACGAAAAGATGAAAATGCAGGTATATTTGGCGAATACGTTTTCATGAATACAATTTCGGCCAACAACAAAATTGCCAAATAACGGAAATAATTCACAAAAAGAAAACTTCAGCATATAGGCAGTTTTGAAACATTGTTACTGCTGTGTTAACACAAATTGCATGATGGCATTTTCACAAAATGTTTTTATGAAAGAAGGCTGCCAATGATCAATAAAATGCACGGTCATGCATTAGTCGGCTACAAATGCCACAGGATGAATACTAAATAAAAATCTACTAAACATATAGAAAATAGCAACTTACTTTTCATCCACATATGTAAATTTCATGCCCAGTGTATGCTGAGTAAGAAACGTTTGCTTATCCAACGAAACTTCAATGTTGGATGGATGCGGTATTGGCTCTCCCACTGTTATGAGACAGTGATTTAAAGGCTGTGACTCTTCTTCCAGAGATTTGTTCGCAGAATTCAGCATTACGAGTCGCCCAGAACAATGGATAACCTGCAAGTAAATATCAAGAAAGTTGAAAGAAATTCATCCAGAAATCAATTAACCTTTTAGAAAAAAAATTTTTTCACATCTCTGACTTGTTTATTACCCTTTCCAACTTTTATCTGAAATTTGAGTACCTATAATTACATATACATTTTAAAGATGAGTCTATTAAATAATAATATAAATATAAATTATAACCCCATGCCTAAGCCAAACTACTGGATTTGAGCATGCCAATAAAATAGAAAGACACGCAATGATATTTTAATTAAATAAAAATTTCCATGAATACCCAAAGTTGTAAAGGTTTGTAATTTGTTGTTGTGCAAATAGTAAACTACAATTATAATTTAACTTGTACCAGGTATCGGTTCAATATCAGAGTTCACTGTTTATTGAGTTAGGTGGCTTAGTTATGTTATTCGTTTGGCATTCAAACGCACTGTATTCAGTAATTAAAAAATAAGTAACGACATTTTACATGAAGAATGGTACAAAATTCGTTTAGAGGCTTTAAAACTTGTGCAAGCCCATTTAGAGATGGATTAAGGATGTATGAAAAAAAAAGTTGGTTGGTTGAGTGAAGTTTAAAGGTCCAAAGACATCTAAGGTCATAAAGGCCTTAGAAATATTGATGGGAAAAGTCCTATACTGTAGCCATCTATATCAGTGTTTTTCAACCACTGCGCAATAAAGGTTCTACAGGTGTGCCGCGATAAATTGAATTAATAGAATAACATAGAGAGAAAGGAACATGGTGCGGAATTATTTACCAAACCTTAATCTAAATCGACATTTTATACCTTGTAAGATGCAGATTTAAGGTTCACACTCCGACCCTTGTTAGAAAGCGTGCACTTCATTCGGAAGAAAAACGATCTTGCCGAGGTGGGAGGCGAGCTTTTAGCGGCTTGGCTTGCTTTAAGTGAAAGCATCTCCTTAATTTCATCGTGATCGCAAGGGTGGCTGAACTCGAAAATGCTGTGGCCCATCAGGTCAATCTGAAAGTGAACAAGGTAGAAGTTATGAATCAACAGATCAACAAGGCTTGGAACTGCCAATATTGCAGAGCCTTGTTCAACTCGAATTTATTGATAATAAGGCAGACCACGCTGTGGATGATTATTTGTATGCATCGACTTCGAGGCATTTTTTTTACTCGCTTATTACTTTATTACTTTCTTCTTCTTGCCAACTGTAAACAAAGGTTCAATAGTTACCGCAGATTGTGATGCTTGCTTTCTTTAGCCGGTGCAATAAAGTATTATTATGTAAAAAAAATCATGTAGAGCATGGCCAAATCTAACAACCGTCTAACAACCCAATTTCTCACAATGTAGCAAACCAGTAGCAAACCTTAGAACAAATATCCATAAAAAGAGAAATTGCTTATGAAGAAAATAATAACGTCCCATCTCGTAATATCCCGAGCTGTTTACAAAGTGTTCGGCTATGTTATCGCAAACGAGACAATTGTCCTCAAACAAACTGCTAGACATTCCCTTCTTTTAGCAGCATTGAGAATCAATGAACCCAATGAAAAGTTCCTTAAAGTTAGCTAGCCACAAAACATGCACACGATGGTGGACAAAGAAAAAGTACCTGAGTGAGTCCGAGGTGCCGTTTCACGTTTTCAGACAAATACACCATATCGCCATCTCCGGAAAGCACCAAGAGAAAGCCTTCTAATGCCTCCAAAAAGAATGGATCAAACTGACCGTCCTCTTCACATTTTACTGGAGGACCTACAAATAAAAAAAATTGAAAGCATTAACATCAAGAAAACCATGATTACAGCATTATTGGACAATATTCAGCATTCTTTGTTGTTTATAAATAGGGATGTTCAGGACTCTGAAACCTTCAAAAGTAGTCTCTAGTATGAATAATTCATATTTATCTTTTAAAAAAAAAATGGTTTTCCCCAAAGAAAATAGTTTTCTTTGCATGGGGATCGTCACTTCAAAAATCCAAAATTGTCTCGTTAATTTTAAAACAATTAATGGACCATAGATAAACACAAAACCTCATTCCATTATTATTTTTGTTTATAATAGGTTAAATTGTACATTTTATTCATTACATTAATAGATTTTGTCCCCCTCAAGAAATTCATGCGTAGTAGTGTTTATTTTCAAGACTCGAGAAATATAGTCGTAAATATTTTGCATCACAGTTCCATGAATGATAATCAAACCGCCCTTTAATATCAGCTTCAAATCTGATTTTGCGACTTTGGAAAATGTCCAATACACAAAACCATTGACAAACTGTTTGATGTTTGCAATAGATTGGTTTTTTACTGGGGGGAGGGGGGAAGAGTGTTAACTTGTGATTCCGCTTGCTAATTTGTCCTACAAATTAAAATTACTAGTCATCACCGAGTTAAATATTTCAAGATTTAGCATCGTTTTAGGCATGGTCTGAAAAAAATCAATTAATTTAAAATTACCCTGTGATGAAAAATCATTTTGACGACAGGAGTCAGAACAACGCACGCCCTTGATGCTTACGTATGATAAAAGGTCAATGCCAAATAAGCAATTTAAATGGCAAAGGGTAATTTCTCAGCCTGGAAATTTCCATATTTAAACTTTGATAAGCGCTGATTGTTTGATAACACAACATGAGCTTGCATAAAATTATCCGAAAGAGTTAGATAAAAAGACCAGCTGGCATTGTCAAATTTATTTAGGTCCAACATGTGTTTAATTCTACCAAGTCACCAGTCCATGCTCTCGAGACATCCGAGAATTGTTAGACGACTAAAGCCTAAAACATAAAAATAGTCTGTAACAGCAATAAAATAAAAAAAAGTGATACATTTGAGTAGTTAGAGTGCGATTCACACATGCATAATTTCAGAAAGTCTAATTTTACATACAGTGTGTTATCACAAGTATGATTCAAGGGCAAAAAGAACACTGCGTTGTGATGAGACTAGTAATTTTTTTTTTTCGTTTTCAAGCAAACATAAAAACAAATATTAACCCTTTTTACGCAATATTGGGTACCAGTCGTCTTATCTAAGGGACTGCAGACTTGAGCCAAACTGGGTTTCTGGTACTAAATATGCACTTAGCAATAAATACATCATAGCCACAACAACTCCTGAGAACATTTCGTAATTCTACCACTATAGTATCACTAAGGTAATCATTAAGGAAACCTAATCCAGGTTTCTGAACACTGGAAACTTAATTATCTCATCCAGTAACCACCTTTCAACCAAGTTTGGAAACATTTGCAGTATGGAAGACGTTCAAAAGTTCTTTGAGCAAATGCAAATGTTAACATGATCAGCATATTGATTAATAACTGGCACCTGAAAGTCTGAACACCTATCGACCCCAAGATGTTTACGTTTTATTCAGGATTAATTGATGTCATATATCATCAGCCACTTGTTTCAGTCTTATGTCATTTCATTTAAAAGTCAGCACAAGAAGAAGTACTGCATAAGACATGCTAACAGCAATTTTGAACCTTCCGAGTCAATCTGCTACCAAGGTCGTACCCCTTTTTAAAGATAAAATTGATATCAAACCGATGTTAAAGCCTGAAATACGTAATGTAAACATAGAAAATGCTGCAGCAAGTCATCCAACAGCATCCCAAAGAGGATAGGTGTCAGCCGCGAGTCAACTACTCAAAATAATCAAAAGTTTTCAACGGGCCAAAGTCCAATCCGCCAGTAATGTTCTGGGAAGCTGCTGTCATAGACCATGTATGGCATACACTCAAATTGAATCCTCCGAAAATACAACATTATCGCAATTTAAACTCTGCAACTAGTGAGCCTAACAGATAAAACGTTCAATGTTCATTCATTCATAGCCAGAGTACAAAGTTTAACATCTTCTGTATCTGCTGTTTTAAAATGTGATCTAATGAAGGCTCCAAACTTTTGAAGTTGTCAGGGAACGCTGATTGGCGACATCTAAATTACTAATTCAGATAAGCAGACAAGCATTAAGAGGGAAAATTCAAATGGCTTATTTGATATGGACATACTAACTAATAATTCCACAAGCAAGTTATGAGGTTTTCGTTTCTCCAACCAAGAAGAATTAAAATAAAAATTATCCACTGTAATCCCTCTTACAGAAATAACTGGAAATCAACTAGTAATCAAACTAATAGTAAATTGAAATCGTTTTGAAACAAAATTACCAATTGTTTACGATTACCAGTTTTATAGATCTCTAGTTTTGCTTTCTAAATTATAATTACCATCAGTTGGCAATTTGGCCATTAGTTTGTATTCGTCTAAAAGTATAGTTTTCCAAGATTACCATCAATTTAGAGCAAAATATTAACAAAAAACGGGGTTATTATCAGGTTTATTAATAGTTTATTACATACAGTAGCTAGCTATGCCAGATTTCAAATAAAACTCACTTTATAATATATATCTGATGAAATCCAGGACCTAACATTTAATGACATGCTGCTATTATTGGCAACGTAGTTATAATATAATCATGAATTCTGTTTACAATCAGGGGTTGTCATAAACATTCGTCACGAGTGTCATGTTTATTATTATTCAGCCGAGCAGTTAAATGTGAGTTAACTATTACAATGGCATACCTTAAAAGTGCAGTCAATGGACATTTCTTAGAAATGAAAAACAACCACTTTTTTCCCTTTGTTGCATACAATACAATCAGTATGTCGCTAAAGGCGATGATTTTGCATGATAAACTGCAGTGAAAAGCTGTAAACACCACATCTACCAAAGGGTTTTCTAAGGGTTCCCTACATAATAAACTACAGGTTTGCAGAAACATCATTGGCTATATGCTGAAAGTGAAACCAATCACAGTCATTGAAATAAATTAAGTATACCACACTGTTTCACGTACGGTGGTCAAGCAGACGAACTATCTTCAAGCAGCTGATGACCAGACGCATCACGGAGGCCTTGTCCAACTGGTTAACCATGTTGGCAGGCAGCGGAAGTGTTTCTGACAACTCGCTGAAGATCTTGGTTTCATTGCTTCGACGAAATCGGGCTGCATGGCGAGATTTCTCCTTTTTCTTCTCAGAATTCCTGAAAAATGTACAGCAGATATTAGAAATCATAGAAGTTGCAAGTTTTCTACGAACACACGATTAAACATCCCAAAAACAACCGCAAGAAGCAGGATGCACCAGGTCATTGTACTTTACTCTTAGAATAAAGCAATGATTATCGAATTTTGTAGATTCTGTATTCATGATATGATGTGGTTGGTTGGAGTTTAGAGGTCCAAAGACATCTGAGGTCATAGAGGGTCTAAACACTGATGGGGTACACATGCACATATTGGGCAAAGAAAAGAGGAAATTGCAAAATACGAGAGGAAAAAGCAAGGCCACGGTCGATTGTCAGAAAAACTATCCCAGTATTTTACTGTAAATA
>JAQGAE010002014.1:0-19703 GCA_034696685.1 Julus scandinavius | reverse complement strand
CGCACTTCCACTTATGTGACTCTCTCTTAGCTTTCTCTTAGTTAGGGGACACTTAGGTGCTAGTGCGAACAAGGCTTAAGACATGCCAAATTGAAAACTGGACAAATTAAGACTATATAATACGCCTCTAATTACGTTTGTCTTTTTGGACTTCGTTCCCATTATGTTAATCATTCATCACGCATTCTTTTTATCTAATTTTAATTGGTTCACTCAAAATCCCTCAGCGCCCTCTGGCGAAAATTTGAAATCCTTTACTGCTTTAGTTTCAGTTTTGTCTTGGGTTAAGTGTTCGTTGGGTTCCAGAAAAATACTGTTGATTTTTTAACAATGAAAAACATCGCTAAGAAGACAAGTTTTATGAATAATGTATGCAACGTGTTATAATTGCTCTAAAGGGATGCATTAATACTTTTTAATTACGGTATGTATTTGAAAAGTTGAATTTTGAATTAAAGCTGATTGCATTTTATATGCAAATCAGACGAGGAAACTGCGCGAACAATTAAGCTTTAGGGCTTTACGTGGGATGACGGAAATTATTTAAATTCAACTCTGAGAATGATTTTTTTTGCACGAATACGAAAACAAGATGGCCGACTAAGTGTCTCTTGATACTAATTTAGACCGTTACGGGAAAAATTTAAGTTTGGCAAAAGTTCAAAATTCTTCTGAGGATTTCGTGAACATTTTCTTTGTAAAAATAATATACCTAATGGGGCAATGTGGACTAATTTACGAGAGAATATAGTGGTACGTATAAGTGTACTATTTTGGGTGGCGGAGGACCACTTGGGGAGAAAAGAGGGCGTTATAGGAAATACTGTTATCTAATTCGTAAACTTAATTCTTGTACATTAAACAAAATGAATGACTATTACAAATTTTCGAAATATTGGTTGAGGTCACTGAATGGATTTCAAGGTATACATATAGTTGAAAACCGATTTGCATAAAATTCAGGCTGTTTTTCAGGTGTTGATCGACCTCGTCAATTCGACTAAGTCATAAACAAATTTGCTACTCGTTGCGCATGCGCACGTTTACATAAATTCTATCCAAATCGTTTTAAACTTGGTTGACTACTGTACCACCATCCCAAACGTTTGTACTAAGGTTAAAACCAAAAAACTACTTGTTGGTATCTATTCATTGCAGGTATTCATTTCAAATTCACATCAACTTGCACCTTTATTAACAAAATTGTGTTAAAACCATTGTGTGTCAGTTAAATACTAATTCAGTACAAGATAAATATGCAAAATAGGTTTTATTTTTATATATAAACTTAATAGTTTATAGTGAAATTACATGCTCTTGACATGTCTACGAAGAGGTTGGCATACTTATAATGCATTAAGTAAGATTATGAGAAGGTTATTTGAGAAAGTTACTTTTTCTTGTAAACTGGTTTTCCTATATTCATTTTGCTTTTTTCATTACAATAGATGGCGTAGTTTAAGAAAATTGCATCTTTGTATTTGATTTGAAACAGAGGTTGCTAACCTTGTGAAATGAGATCGTCTAAACTATATAAAGTAAGTTTTCTCGTTACATTTTGGTTAATAATTTTTACCAAAACAATAAGTTTAGAATTTCCCAAGTTGCACTGTCTTGCAATAACAGTTTCGTATACTGCTTATTACAAAAAGGCAGTAGTTAACAATGTAGTTATTGACATTGACGCTATGGTTAGTGTGATACGTTCTAACATTCTACAGATTTTGGAAATGCTTTCAGAAGTACAGTGCATTTCTGATAATTGGACCAATGGACAATAAGATAAGCCACTTAGTCTATAGTAGGACCAAGCAATATCTTGAAATCCCTGCAGTTAATCTGACCAGCCGAATAATGGTACCAAAATTGATTTTTTATGTGGCCCCATTATCCGGAATGCGCTGTACTTCTGCTCGCCATTGTGGAAAACTTAACTAGCGTATTCTGTAGTTTATAACCGATTTGCCCTGTTAGAATACCCCTTTTCCCAATGTGGTTTTTGGCGGCCCATTGCACCTATAATCGGTCCATGGCTCATTGACCTTCTATTTGGATTTCCTTCAGTGCCACCAACCTTCCTTAATCGTTTTGATAGAGTTAACGATGCCTAACATCACGCTCTGTTGATTTCAAAATTTGTGCCACTGGATCAATCGAAGAGTTAAGCAAATTAAGCGATCAAAACAATTGTTTTTTAACCTTATGCACATTCCAAATTCACTAAAGCAGTTTGATTTTCACTATCGACTATATACGAGTAGTGCTTCTGGAAATCATATTTTCTGTTGAATGTATTCGTAGAGTATAAATTCAACTATGAGAAGTAGTAAATGGCATTCACATACAAGAGAATGTAACCATATGCAGTATACCCTATATTTTCCATCCTAGAGAGGCTACATGGAGACGTTCATATTAACTAGAAAACATTTTAACTTTGCCAAATCAAGTAAAAGGAAAATATGTTCAAAGTTCAAAACGTTGTGAACTATAGATGTGCAGATTAATCTTATATTGTAAACAACATTTAAGAAGTTTTGATATAGTGCGTTTTATTTGAAACTTACATAGCAACCAATTAATTGTTTTGAACATTACCAGGAAACGGCCAAATCAAAAGTTTTTTAAAATACATAAATGTTCTTGCCTAGCGACCTATAAGACAATTCTGTTTGGTTTAGAACAAAGAAATGTCTTAATTATTTATAGCGAATATTGGAGAGCACTCAATCGCAATCTCTGACGCACAGGTTTATGCAAATGAATGCGCATGGCATGAATATGCATTATTCATTAAGCTGCTAAATTACCTTTGGCCTTTTTTCCAATTAATCAAATAGTAGGAGCCCTGTAAAAATAGCATCTTTAGAAGATTGGCGAATTGTTTGAGGTGAAGATTTCAAAAAGACCAGTCTTTTAGGGCCTAAGACAAGAAAAAGGAATGACCTTTTCACCTCCCACCTGCAACGAAATATCATGCCCTTGTCAGCAAATATTGGCAAATGCAAATTTATGGCATAGTGTTATGGCAACGCTTAAGTGAATTCTCCAACAAAGTTAAACTTCTGATGCAAGTATGGTTTAAAAGATTGAATAGCATGCAGATGAAAATGTTTTGTATCGTCACAAAAACGATTTTTGAAAGGCTCTGAAATACTAGGAGGTTTTATGAATTATGATTATAATATAGTAGGGGAGACCGGGGCACAGTGGGTACACTTTTTAGAATTAATTTTTTTTTTTGGGGAAAAATATTTAACTTGTAGCATTTTAAAAGAATAACAGTAATATACATGCCTTCAGTATCTGTATACATTTTTTCATCGTTTTAGAGCTACTAGTTTTTTTGCTATAAAAGATTCAAGTTGGTTGCGCAGACTGTCCCACTGTGCCCTATACCGGGGCACAGTGGGACATGGCATGGTGTACATTGGTCCACGCGATATTAAGACAAATTTTGCAAGAAAAAGGAGACCACATTGATTAATCGTATTTAATTCAGCACGTCAATTTAAAATTCCAAGTATAAATTACAAAAACGATTAAATTTAACCGTAATTACAGCAGCTTTTATATTTTCACTGCTTACTTATTCAAATGTGTTTTTTTTCTGTGATTGTGAACCTTTTTTTACTTTAAAACATAAATTTAAACATGGTTTTTATTTAAAGTTATGATTTATGAAGAAATATACAAATATTTTCCAAAAACATTAATTGGGGTATGCTGTGACATGTCCCACTGTACCCCATAATGTTGTGGTTCACTGCAACCCGTATAACCAATTTGATTTGCATATAGCCTTACAGCTGACCACTTGGCTAATTAACATAAAATGTAGTTTGAAAATATCGCTGGATATATATATATACACTTGTCAATGGTATATTGCAGCATTACTAATGTTTTAAAATTACACCTAGAATAAAAATCCAGTTGCGAGTTGAATAATTACTTTTCAAGAACAAAAACTTTAATTGCAAATATTTTCTTCTATACTTGTGTCAGATCGCAGAAATTTTGGTTAATGAAAGAGTGCTGCATACAGCTCATTTGCAAATCAAAAGCATTGGGTTGCTGATAAAATCTGATTTTATACAGACGTTGTCCCACTGTGCCCCGTGTCCCACTGTGCCCCGGTCTCTCCATATGAAAGCTCCTTCGTGTATGAATCCTTCGTACTCTTGTGTTGTAAGAAACAAGTTTTCACAAATATAAGGAACTATTTCACCCTGGTAAAGTTTGCATTAGATTTCTCATTACTTTTCGAGTTAATCGACCAATATACCTGTCCACACCCCATTGTTAATGTTGTCGTGATGCTGTGTTAAATATGGCTGACCAGTCATCTCATGCTTAGGATGTCCAAGACCTCGTCTTTATTTTGGTAACGTACATCTCGCATTTTCCATCTAATTGCCAACAACGAGGTGTTGTGACTCGAAGACCAAATCATTTCTTTTCTCAGTTTTTAACAGCAGGCAATTTTCTGTCGAGATTAAGAAAAATGTTGTTGCTAATTCGTCCCCTTGCCAGTGTGCCGTGTGTGGTAAACCAAACGTCTAACCTTTGGAAGGCGACAATTGGTCAAATGGCACTTGACAAATGAGGCCATCATCTTCTTCATTGTCTTTTCAAGTCCTCTTATTGTCAACGAATGGTCAGAGTAAACAAAAACCGGCCTGCTGAGAAAGCGACTGGCGATTATTGCTATTGATGGGGAGGATCCCGAGTGGTCATTTGATATCAAAACCCTCGGCGCTTCCTTCTCCTATTAGACCCATAAAGCGTACGTTCACCGATGCCAGATTTACAGTCGACGTAATCAAACAGAAGTTGGGATTGCTCTAGAGTTTGTATAACATTGAACAGGAATTTAGTTCTAACTTTTCTGCTTAATTTCTCCAAAAATATATAGTATGATTTTCTCTTGTACATCTTGGGATGTAATAATGTAATGATATTGCATCCAATCATTGGATTAAGGTTTGGGCTTTCACTTTGGCCCCTTACGAGAATTAAATTTTGCATTTTTCAAATTTTGCATGAATTTATCATATAAAACAACAGAAAGAGTAGCTTAGCATATATGTTTGAAACTGCGATTACTTATCTTGCTAAAGAAAAGTGGCATGGCATCCTTAGATGAAGCTACATTTAAGTTTCGTATGATATCCAAAATGAAGACCAGGAAATTAATTTCTTTAATTAAAACTCGTTTGTATGGCTTAAATTCAATTTGGTCTCTACACGAAAAAAAAATACTAACGGGCTTGAAGGGCAAAAAAGTGAACTGCTGGCATTAATTAGCCTTCTTCAGCTTCAGCATACTAAGATTAAATTAAAATGCGATGAAAAAAAAACCCATTAATTATAGAAGTAAATGAATTTAATTTAGTTAATACGCCTTAACCCCTTTTGTAATGCCGACTCTAGATTGTGCTGTTACGTGTAAACTAGCAGTGAACATATAATGGTTGACAGGCAAACATTATCAGAAGATCTTTGTCGATAAAAGATGAAAATTAAACTTTTCATGATTGTTTGGTATGATGGAAATTTTGTTGATGTGTAGTACTGTATTCATTAAAAAGCTTAAACTTTGTTTTTAAATATTGGCAAATATTTGATGACATCATGTCTACATATGCAAACATGTTTGCCCAAAATGTTCTTTATCATTTTAAACAAACAGGTTTATACATAAACGTTAGGTTTATTTAATACTTTATGTACCCAAAGGTTACATTTTGGAATATTAAAAATGGATTATAAAATATTTTAAAGGATATTATTTTAAATATTTTAAGACAAATATATATATATATATATATATATATATATATATATATATATGCTACTATTTGTTGTTCTTTTGTATACAAATTAATGTTTAAACAAGACATATTTTGTACACTTTTAAAATTTGGAATATATATATAAAAATATATTTTAGATGTCATGTCATTTAGACTACGGTATTTCTATACCTATTTCTGTACATACAAGCTATGCTATCTCTACGTCAATATAGTTTTATTTTACTTTATCAGCATGCTTGAATTTTTAGTTAGTGCACTATAAATATGCAAATAAATTAATTTACAGTAGTACAATATACAAATAAGTAAATTTCAAAGGGATATTTGCAATCCCACGTATAGCTACGAATGCATTTATATCAAGTTACTTAATATTGCATGGACACTGCATTGGATATCCGTGATATCAAATTACCATTAAAATGACACCATCTTGACTACGGTTTCACTCTCAGTGAAATGTAATTCAGTTGGAAAAGCAGGTTTTTGAATAATCTAGCTTTATAATGTCACCCAATGCATCCTTTTTCGTATTGCAAATCCTGTGATTAAATAACACCAGTTTCGCCATCCCTCCTCGCATAGCCATTATATTTCACAGCCAGAAAATCCCAAATGAAATTCTTTGTTGGCATTTAATTCGATAATATTGGCAAAATGTGACAGTAAGCAAAGAATCTTTCGTGGAAAACGCCTCTGAAATTTCTTTTAATTAAATCTTCAAAAATCGTTTTCACTTATTCGTAGTTTTCTCTTTCCATCTTTTTTGCTCTCCCTTAGCCTTAATAACAAAAAGGGGAAAAAAATCCCCGCAATGACATTGGTCGGATTTAAAAAAGAGGCTTATGTAAGTTAGGAATAGGGTTATGAAGGCGACGGTTGTAAGGGTTAATTTAGGGAAATATTGCGATGTTGGCGAGAGGCACAGCTGCTTGTTTAAATTGAATAAGAGCACGTATTAAGTATAGGATCTTTTTAAAACTATCACGCATGCGCCCTAAAGGTAGTTACATTTTCGAGATACATATACCCAATGTTGATTTTCTCACATTTTCCCCCAACAAATATTTTTACACTTTGAAATCATATTCATACCGTTACAAAAATGACTAAGTATAAATATAAAAATTATTGCCTAATATAACATCCGTTTTGGATTCAGCTGGTCAATTAATAAGATTTTCTTGCAACTTTTCTGGACTGAATTTTATAAAATTTCAAACAAAACGAAATAATGTTTTGCAAAATGTTTATCCTCAAACAAGTTTTTCTATTTCATACATTTATTGTTCATAATAAATGTGTTTAAAACTAACACTAGTTTGGGTTTGATCAAATTATCCCCAAAAACAATTAGTGAACGGTTCAGAAACCGCTACTTTTCGAACAGGCTTCACATTTTATCAATGGATATACAATGCGTATGTCCGCATACTTTAGGGTGATAGTGATGCCTAAACTCAGTAAGTTTTTTAATTGCAGCATTTTATAACTAAATTGTAAGGACACGTTAGAAAAATTGTGGACAAATTAGAATCGATACAAAGCTTAGAGCGATGTAAAGCTTTTTTGTATGTTCAAATTGTCAAATAGCGCCGTCTGGTGGCCTTCAGAGCAAGTATAATTGAAAAGGACCCAAATAGCCTAGTTATTTGTTATGGTGAGCGCTAAAAATATGATGGCAAGAAATGTTTGTCCAATTTTCTGCTTCAGTCATGATAAATGTAGAGGTTATGCGACTTCACAAATTGGGTTAAATCGTCCACACTAGCAGACAATTAGATTTTTTATTGGCTTTTGTTATGTGGCAATTGTCTTTGTCTCTTCAGTCATGTCATAAATTACACTTTCTTCAGACGAAGGAGAAGGCCGTACTCTAATTCGCTTCTTATTTAATTTTAATTAATGATGCGGAAATGCGGGTAAAACAATTGGGTTTTTTTAAAAATCGGCGCTTACAAACGATAAATAATATTAGAGAAATGCATCATTGATTTTATTTAACAGGCAATATTGTCGAATTGCCCGAAAATAAATGCCCAAGTAGATTTTAGTGACGTTAAGATCGTTTTGTACTATGTTTAGAAGCATTGCAACTTATCGTTTTTGTTAGTTCATTAAAAATATAAGTTCTGTTTTGTATAACTCAAATATATTTGTTAGATTATTTATATAAATAGGTTTGTATCTACAATACTGTGCCATATTATCTTGATTATAGGAAGCTCATCTTAAGGGGGTTTACAATGTCTTTGTAATAATATATAGTGAAACTATAATGTGATTAGTAAAGATTTGGATTTTTCTAACTATGATTAGTGAAATCTGGAGTCATTTCTGATATTTGCTATTGGTCACTTTAACAAAGGATTATCTCACAAAATCTTTTTTAAAAACCGATCTTGTGTAAAAAAAAGCAGTGTTTGGGTATTTGTAAGAGGCATTTGTATGCTTTTAGCATCGTGTCCATAATCCTTTTGTACCGTTTGTTGACATAACTATTATTTTTTGTGAAAGCTATCATCGCTATTTGTTTAATGTGAAAGCTTCATCTTAGAAATATTGATTCAGATGCGATTGAGTTTGTTTTTGGCGGAAGATAGACATATTGTAACCTAATGCAATCTGGTCTCTCAAATGCGAGTTAAAAGGGACCAGATTCCAAGATGAAAATGATCCAAAATATCATGTAAACTTACCGAAATTCGCCTTAATACTACTGATAATTTCATATGGTAATGTTTTGATAATTAGCATAAATATCCATACATTGTCTTTGTAAATGGCAAGTTTGCATTGTAATTAATATCCTGCATAAGTTTAACAAAAATATTGAAGCATTTAGTTTAATATTTGTAAAACAGCGATTTTTTTTCTAAAACTTAAACAAAATTTGGCATGTTTACCAAATAAAAGCTATTTTCGATATGTAAAAAGCTGATTGCAAGGTTGTGAGACGATTTCTTGGTATTTTGTTGTACTATCTGAACGTAGACCTAATGCATTCACATAATCTAACATCTAATTATAATATACATACGAGTTAGGTTTTAGTTTGAAGTTTTCTGGTAACACCACCATAAATTATGCAAATTTTAAAATATTTTCAATAAAAGACTGGAACAAATTGCGACCCGAAGACATTAAAATTCTGTGATTTTGAAATATTTGCAGGAAACTTAGATTAATATTGTATTTTTGCTTTACAATTTGCGTTCCAGCTTAAATGTCGAAAGAAAAAATTGTTCTTCAGAAATCAAAATCTATTTAACAGAATTGAAAAAGTGCCATCGTCTAAAGTGAACATAGTTTATTGGTGTTTTTTTATCCTGCAAATTGACTTACAAGTTTTGTTCAGATGATTACAGCAGGTCTTTTTATTATCGAAGGTTTTTAAAGTAGCTTTCACTATCATCCTTGCGTTGTACATTGGCTTACACGTATTTCTGTGCCCGTAAGCCTAATAGTTTCTCCCTTCCTTTCCCAAATCGATGACTTCCTTTTCTCGAATTTGTATCTTATTTGATGCACTTTATTTTCTAAATTTGTCACCAATTGAGGAAAAACCGCAGCAAATCAAAGATTTATTTCTCCTCAGGAAATAATAAGAAGGGAAAATGTGCCAACTATTGTCTTAAATCAGGCATAATATCGGGGCTTAAGGAGAACTTATTTCAAATCATGTTTTCGCCCGTGGGAGTCTTCTAGCGCATCAAAACAATTTGTTTTTCAACGAAAAAGTCAGAAGAAGTTTATATATGTTCTATGTAAAAAAAAATACACGCAATGTAGACTAAGTTATTTGTCAACGATTCTTTTATTCAATTCCGGAGGAAGAAAGAGAAGAATAAACTATACCAAAATACTAAAATTCGTATACAAGATATACATGTTAGACAGGCTTAAACAAGCGTTTTGTTTTATTGCAAAAATCATAATGGTCGAAATTTCACAACAACAAAAAATCACACCCAAATTAATGTAAGACATCGTTGGAGCAAACGTAATTAATCTTAAGATGAGAACATTTTTTGGACTAAAGATTTGTAAGAAAAATATAGTTATAAACCATTGTCTACATTTTTCGTGTATTGCATATGTACATTTGTTAAATGTATACGAACAAATTTTGCTAATTTTCTTTGCATGCTTTGAGGTTTATCATGAAAGGCACCAAATTTGATACTTTTGCTAATAATTTTGCCATTGAGATTTTTATAAGCAATTAAAATAAAAGCTTTAGTAATAAATGTAAACGCCAAATACTTTACAAATAAAAATTAGCTTATTCTATTTTACATTATGGCTTACTACTCCATTTTATTGTAGGGAAATAAGTTTTAAATTAATAACTTATAAGCACATTATTTTGTAATGGTCCTAAAGTTTATTGCTGCAACATTTGTGTATTACTATTTAGGTTATAATATACGCTCCGTCTGTATTGCAGCAAATTAACTTAACCATAATACACTATAAACATTCACAATATTTAACATTTTCTATTTTCATGTGGAGAAGTTAATAGCTTTTTAACATTTCCGCAGTGCAGATTTAAGAAAAATGTGCCTTAAGAAGCTAAAATTCGTTGAAGAAAGAAAGAGCAAAAGTCAACAATAATTTTTATTTTTATTGGATCTTCCGCAGCAATGCAGTTTTGAAATTCCTGAATAGCCAGCAGATGTTATCGGCTTGTACAGAATGTTTGTCGAATTTCTCATTTTTTACCTTATTAAATTCTACTGAAATAGCATCTAGTGTTTACCAAAAAATAACGTTATGAAAAATAAGCGAGCCAAGCCAAATGAGGTTTCTAGTTTTTTTATTTAAAAAGACGCAAGTTATTAAATTATTTTCTTCGAGAACTTTATATGGGCTCTTTTCCTTTTAGATGTTTCCATTGGCTATAATAATCCCGGTTTATTACTATAAATAGATGTCCATTTTGCCGTAGACTGAATACATTCCTATGCATATTTGCTTCAAGCTTATTGGAGAATAACAAATAACCATGGGTCGGAATAATGATTAAATTCACCTGATATAAGAAATCGTTGTCAACAAAACCTACGTACGAAAAATAAGAATCATGCATACATACATATACGTATTAGATACCTGTATATATACCATTCACGAACATATGGCTAATACATATCGTACTATACATTAAATGCCCTAATTTATGGATTATTCATGCCATATATGGTTAAAACTCGAGACCATTGCATCTTTAAGTGACCCATACAGTATTTTTCTAATATGGATCATCGGCTAAATAATTAAGGTACATATTTGGCATATCATTGGAAAAATATACTCCATACATGGCTGTTTATGGCCCATCAAGGTCTTAACACTATCCAAATATGGCCAACACATGCCCAGATATAACTTTTCCACCCAGGTAGTAGAAACATGTTGACGATGTTGTCTTAAAGTGTTAATAAACATGTTATTAAATTAATTTACGACTGCAGTTTATGAAAACTTGGTAATGTAATGAAAGCGCTGTTAAGACATGTGGTTTCTGTGTGACGCCATCGAAATATTCACATTGGGATTGTTCCATTGTAAATATTTACACCATACGTTTCTTACCACATAGATTTCATTTAGTTTTTTTGCTCTTTTGTTTATTAGTTTCCCCCCATCCTTTTTTCATCATAGCCCAACTCTGGAAGTTGGGATTTTGCCTGACGTAAATATTTCTATGTGGAATAGGAAGTCTTAACTGTTCATAAAAGTTTGTGTAATTACCTAATAGAATGGATTTAAATAGATCCCCGCAATTTTATACTCGACACAGAAATTGGATTTCTTAATTGTGCCAGAGCGCGTGTGTGGTGTTTGTGTATACTAAAGCAGCAGTTGCTAAGATGTTTGTATCGATTAAAAGCAGCTTTCTACACTCGATGCTCTTTATTTTGCATTTGCCTTAAAAAAATCTCTCTTAATTTTGCCGCAAATGACGATCCTCATCCATTGAAACTGAGAGACAGAATCCCAACCACAAGCAGCTTTTAAATGCCTACGCAAATTGTCGGCTTTTTTGAAACATTTCTGATTGTTTTTTCTTTCTTCGTATTTTTTCATTGTCATTTGGAAAGAATTTTTCGTTCTTTAGGGATTATTTGGTGCTAAATTCCAAAGTCAGTTTTTAGTAAGCTTATTGAACTCTTTCTCGCACCTTCAGACTCTGAAGTTAATAGTAAGGCTTGTTAAGTTGGTGGTAATTGATCTCAATTACCATCAACTTATCACTCAACTATCACTCACAATATACAAAATTAAAAACATTAAAATAGAATGAGAATAGAAATCATCAAAAACCATTGGTGGTAATTGGGCTTACGATGTGATTACTATTAAGAAACATCACCAATTACACCGAAACTTAACTTTCTGTTTAACAGAAAACTAAACTTAATCGATCTATATTACCTTATAGATCGTCAATACTATTTTAGCTAATAGATAACGAGTGTTGAGCTGAAAAATGTTCAATAAGACTTGGGTTTGAATCGCTTTAACCAATTTCGAGCCGTTTCTGAAGGAGATTTTTTATGTTGAGAAATTGACAAGCAAAGATTACATCCTTTGGCAAGATTTCAGCAGTTAAAAACGGGGTCAGGGAAAAGACTGCAAATGGACCCTTCCGTTTTATGAATGCTATATTTGATTTATGAGTTCTGTCGTTCTTGTGACTGACTCAATCTCCGAATTTCGGTTGAAGCGGCTTTCAAACAACTTCCTTCACCATCTGAATTTAATGTCGAGGAAAATAAGTCACGAAATCCATCGTGAGGGGGCGTAACGTGGTGGGATTTTTTTTTTCTTCTTTTAAAATCATTTTTGATTTCATATTTGTTCGAATTGAATGTTATAGGGAGAGATCAGGAGACCGGAAGTCCAATTTTCGGGAGATGGTCAAATGTCAGCGCCAGAGGATAGTCGCCGTCTGTTCGACTCCTCCGAGAAAGATTTACTGCAAATGAACGAAAACTAAATCGAAAATAAACGAGGAAAATTTTATCTTAAGAGCTTCAGGTTCTCATACGCATAAAATAGGGCAGGGAATTACAAATGGGGCAATTTGGTGCAGACAAACTCTTCGGTCGTTTTTATCTTGGACAAAGTTCAATTGGGGCTGGGTTTTATTTCGTCGTTTCCAATGGGAATTACATGCTGCTTTAACCACGGAAATTTCTGTTGTCCCTTTTTATGGCTTCAATACAACGATGGTGCATGAAATAACGCTTTTTTGTGAGCCTAGACTGCGTGGAACTTATTTCACGCTACTTTTATTGGTTTTAATATTTAAATGATTACCCCTTTAATTGTTTTTTCGCGTTTCACTGCATTATATTTAAGATATCATGGTTTGCCTATCCACTTGTTTTCAATGACTGAACAAGGGGCAGTGCATTTTCTAGTTTTTACCTCATATACAAGCATTTAAATGTTTGACTACTTTTTTTTGCTTGTGCCAGCCATGTAGTAAGAACGCAATTAGGGTTATCTAACTTTCGGCTGTAACAAAAGGCGTTTTAAATTTGTATTTTACTTCGTAGTACAGCTATACTATAATAAGTATTTGTGTTAAAGTTGTAAATAAGGACATTAAATTGTTTATATGTATTATTGGTACGCGAGCACGTATTTAACTATAATACCTTAAGTTTTTGGTGTTAAGTTCTGTGTCAGATTTCCATTATAAACAATCTTCATCGAGTTCATGGCACCAAAATTAGATTAGATTAATTAATTAGATTTCCAGAATGTTAAATCCGATAATTTGATCCAAATAAGGATGGTTGTATTGGTCAAAATATTGATTCTTAGTATCGAAATCGGTATCAGAACCAAGTAACGATACTGACAAAAGTATTAGAAGAAAGTATCGATACGTACTCGTACCGGTAGTTTTAGATAAGTATGGTAAAAATTCGCAATGTTTTTTGGAAAATTTGATAAAAATAATCACAGATTTAGTTCAGTGGTGCTGCTTAATTTTAGTTGAATAAAAACATGTAATGCAAAATTGTTATCAGTGCAAAATACCCTTAACTATAAAATTTTAATACTGAATGACATAATATAATATTTAAATAAATTTTATATTATCAGGATACAAAACTATGTACATTGCTGATAGTGGCGCTATTGTGTATATGGATGCAATCTCATTGAGCTATGAGCTTAATTTGAAGTTGATATACTTGTATGGTTTGACTTATACATTCAGAATTCTAATTATAAAATGAACACATTTGATATAAACAACACAGTGTGTATCAATCTGTGCTGTTACGATACAGTATAATGCATCTTTATTTAAATGACATAATTGCGATTAGTGCCCATGGGTATTCATTTTGATTGAATTGTTAGAAAGTTGCTTACTACTTACAAATTAAAATATATTTACCCTCGTTAATACACCAAATAATTTGACTCCTTTTCCTCGCAATCTCCAAGATTGCTTGCTTTCTCTAGGGACGTGGAGTATGTTTCATAGCTGGTTTAATAACACTTCGCTTAAAATGTTTCTTAAGTTTTCCACGGTTTGAACATCAATTCCAACCCTCCGTTGACCTCAAATTTAGTCCCTGGAGAAGTAAATTAGATGCTGCTAGGAAATTTAAAAGCCAGTGAAAAACTTATCAGAAAAGTTTTGGCTGTTTCGCTAGGCTTTGGAGAAACCGTGCTTATAATTTCTAATTAAGTACTCCATATATAATGCATAAATTATATTTTTCCTTCGTTCTGAAACAGACTTCCCAGAATCCATCTCGAATCTTAAATTTTCCTCACAGGAGGTTCCTAAATTACGTTACGATATTAATGTTATCCCCAGTAGGCGCTGTCACATTGCCCGACACATGTGATGCCAGGAAAGGGAAAAAATAATGAAAATGGCGCCTCCTAACTTAAATAATGACTATTTTAGCAAACAAATTAAAGGCAATATCGAGCGCAAGGCGTTGATGGAATATCCTGTATATAATTTCTCCTTGATTAAATCGCAGCAGTGTTTCCAGCCTGGGCTGTAATCATATTCCCTGGCCGAGTGTTAGTCTATTTATTACAACGCCCCCAACGGAGAAACCCAAATGGACAGTGCAACCCACTCTAATTATGGACTGGGATTTAGGAAAATGAGAAAAGATAGGCTGGGATTTGAGAAAAACTTATGGCGTCTGTGGAATAATTAACACCGGTTTGGATTTAATGAATAAACGACCCTTGTTAAATCGCTTAATTAGGCCTGTTTTAAGCGAACCTAAGCGTTGTTGGTGCAATTAACAGGTGGGTTGAACACCTGGGGGATTTGGGAAATTTGTAACTACTCACTTTTTGGGCAGTCTTCCATTTCGGATGTAAATTTATTTCAATACGGTATACAATTTAAATAAAATGATGATATTAAGTGTACTCTGTTTTGAATTTTGAAAAAAAGAAAACATTTATTAGAAAAAAATGTTAACATACACACAAATTTACATTAATCTTCCAAAACAATGCACGGTTGCACTTTTGTTAAAAATACATTGTTATAGTAGCAATTTCAATATCAAACTAAAAATATCTGTTGATCAGATCACGTAGTAAATTTTGTTCCTCAATATCATTTAAAAACTAATACTTACGAGGTGTGTTAGAAAAGTAATGAGACTGATTTTTTATTTACTGAACTTTTTATTTTTTTTAAAACAACAATATTATCCCCTTCAAAGTAGTTCCATTGGGCAGCTATACATCGGCGGAGTCGTTGTTCCCAGTCTTGGTAGCAAAGCTGGAAGGCGTGATATTAATCTGGTAATTTTCGTTTTTTTGTGGCATGTAGATTGATAATTTTAGTATTAAAGAATAATAATTTTAGTATTTAGATGCAAAATTATAACAGTTCAATCAAAATAAGGAATGACAGCGTTTGCCCATAAATTAATTCATTTGAAGTTCTATAGTTAGGCAATCATTGATTGCTCTCGTGTTATGAAGTGAAACAGGTTTTTTTTAGGGGCAACTTTTCAATAAGCATAATATGCCCACATGGAAAAGAAATGCATTTAAAAAATACATATAGATTGAGACACTGTGAGACACATTTCAAAATGTATTTTGAATGTATTTTGAAATACATTTGTAAATGCGTTTTTAGAAATACATTTCTAAAATTGCATTTCGAAATGTATTTCAAAACGCATTTTTAAATACATTTTTAGAAATGCATTTTCGGTGTCTCAATCTATATGTATTTTAAATGCATTGCAAATCATTGTAAATGTATTTCTGTTCCATGTGGGTGATCAAAATAAGAAGCGGCTGTAAAAACTGCAACCGTTTAACATTTTTCATAGCCATTCGATGATTATATCAAAGCAAAACTTACACAATTTCAAGAGCTGTTTGGCAATTTTTCATTAAGTTTCATGCCCAAAATAAAGGGGTTGCGCCCTGTCTGTATTTGTCTATAATTTTGTACTTTTCAATCCCCAAAAGAGATTTTTCCGTCGATGATTGCACGAATGTGTATGCATGAACGGCAAACATTATTAGCGAAATTTATTCCTGTTCACGCACCTACATATTACTAGCGTTATAATTATAGAAGAAACGGGACACAGTCATGAAATTATAATGAACTGCGTATTGAGTTGTTTATAAATGAAACCAAGTTTACAAACACGTACATATTTTGCCGATAACGAGATAGATATCGTTTAGATTTCGCCGCTCTCTACTAAACACATGCGAGCTTCGATATTAATTTGAACGATTTTGTTTAACTCATTAGGCATTATGCTTGTTCGCCGATGGGGAAATTGAAATTTCGCTTCATATTGCACGAAAATGTTGTTAACTTTTGTTTAAGACAATATTCCCTCCTTTTTGATTCTTTCATATGGGAAAATTGGTTTTATTATATGAAATTATGCACGGATGAGTAAATAGCAATGTGAGTTCATTACATATTTAAGACTTCTGCAGCCGGATATTGCCATTTTAAATACTTGTTTATTGCATCCTAAGATTCTGTAAACTCGCATGATTTGCCAAACATTGAGATTAAATATTTCAGGAACACCCTCATGAATTTAAGATGAATCATGTCCAGTACGATTTAAATGATTTTCTGTACTCATTAAAATGGAAAACATCCGTTATTTTAACGATGCATTAGTATGTTTGGCATGTAAAAACATTGAAAGCAAAGGCATATTCAAATCTGGTTTGATAAAGTAAATATCCATATATGATAAATAAATATTTGTATCAGAATTTAGACGGGCATTTTAAAAGGATTTATGAACCTTTCATGTTTGTAATAAATTCACAGGTTTAAATCTCGAACGTTAAGAGCAATTCAGAATAAAAATAAATTATATAAATAATTATTTTATTGAGCACAAATCTAATTGCATGCTTATCATATTTTCTACAAAACATGAAATTAATTTCTTTTTTCCATTATCATAAAATCAAATATGAACGATGAGGGTACATTTGATTTTAATTGGATATCGCCTTCAATAATAGCAAAGGTGGTTGACGCAGATGTTCATGTTAGAAATGATCATATTTTTTTGCACGGAATTCATGCAAATATGTGATACAGCTTAGCAGTAACTGAAACATGAGAGGAAAAGAAGTTTCAAAAGGTCTCTTTTTATGCTGAAAATTTTTGTGGATTTTCATGCTGCATACAGTAGCAGAGTGCAATTAATCAAACGTTTTCTTGTTTGTTATTCACTGCACATCTCGACCAGATCCCTTTCGATGATAAAACTCTTCAATTTCAAAAAAAAGGAGAAGAAAAAGTTGAATTTGCAAAGGAATGCTCTGAAAGTCAGTAGAGGTCGACTATGACGTCATAGAAAACTTACCTAATGGCTCACTTAAACGTGTTTATTCAAATGAATAAAGCAATGAGAAGTTTCATTGTTTTTTTTTCTTATTTAAGATAAAAAAGTTTGATTCATGGGATGCATTTGCATATGTATGCTGTAACCTCTCTTCTTGGGCATTGCAACATTGCAAAGTCAAGTAACGTTTTTTTTAATAAACGATGGCCTTTATTTTGACCAAGCAAAAGCTAATTAATAAAATATTTTGTGTTATTTTCAAATTACCAAATTTGGCTATTTTAATGAAATCATTTTCTATTCAAAAAGATGTATTTTGCCTAAGGTTTGATTTGAATTAGTTTAATTTACATAGCTACATGTACAATAGAACATTGTGGAAAGGTTTACTAAGCTCAAATTAGAGCGACTGAATAAAATTAAATATCGGTATATTTTGCAAAATGATGACTAATGCATGCTTTTGAAATGAATTTTATAGATTTTTAAATGAATGGAGGCATAAATCCATCAGTGGAAATAACAGAAAAATGAATATAATTCGAACTGACAGTATTTTTGCAAAATTAACACATACAGCATTTCAAGTCATTGATATATAGTAACTCATGGCTTCAAATAAGACACATTGTAACAAAATATTAATATACATAAACATAAAATTGTACATATTCTACAAAATAATAGTTCATTTCAAAATGTATTCTTTTCAATTCACTTTGTATTTTATTATATCATTCGACACTTTTAAAATAAGTGCATGTGTTAATATTCTAGTATTATGTTTTAAAAAATGAAAATTTAGTTGATTTCTTTGCCTCATTATTAATTACCTTTTTATTGCGAACCTTTTACGATAACCTTCAAGTACCCAACGTAAAGAGGTTTGACTTTGTTAGAATTACCTACGCATTTCTTCAAATAATTCCCTACTGTATAATGAAGAAAGCTTTTGTATTTTTTTTTTTTGGGAAAAAAAAAGCTTATTTTCTTGCTAATACATGTACAAGCTTGCGTTTATTGCTTATATACAAGGCAGGGTCTCATAGGTCTTTCTTTCTTTTAAATTTCTTCTTTGAAACATCCCAACCTTGCATTTCTTCTCAAAATAAGGCAACTAAAAGCGATCTTATTAAAACAACTCCGGGCTGGAAAAAACATCTAAAATGCAGCTTGAATTCTAGATGAAGTAAACAAAGGCATTGCAACATTAAGCTTTCTTTGGCGAACAATAAAAAAGAGATTGTAACAGAAAACTGTCTTAGCTTAACAAAAACATTCAGAACAATAAATAAAAAAAAGTTGAAAGATAACTGTAGGATCCTTAATTAAAAGAAATATTTTATCTTATGTGTGATATTTAAGTAAACCAAAACAACGATAAATTTATTGAGAATTTTCGTATTTGTATTTCTTGTTTACAAGATGTTTACGAATTTTGTTTGTTATTGTATTTAAAAATGTATCGAATGTTTTTCATTTTTTTAAAACTTTTTACGGTGGATTTAGGGAAAAGTTCAAGCATTGAATTTCTGAAGATGCTAAATTTATATTAAAATTTCTGTATTTTTATATGCTGCACGCACGCTTAGAATTTATAAAAACTAAATATGGTACATGTTCTAAATGCTAATATTGTAAACCACAATAGCTATGCAATTTAACACTCTTGGTTTTGGCAACTAATCATGTTTCGCGTGTTTGTTCATGATGAGTTAGTTTAGATTAGATGAACGGCAAATGCATATTATGAAAAATTTAAATGCATTAGATAATGAAATTTACTATATTTAGTTTTTTTGTATTTTGCATTTATATTTATTACTACTATATATCAGTGTTGGGCAGTAATTGAGTACATTAAATAATCTGAGTAACGAATAGTGAGTAAAAAAGTATAAACTGAGTATAAAATACTCAAAACTTAAAAGTAGATTGTACTCGATTACACATGTGCTCACAAAGAGTGAGTATAAATGTAATTGAGTATTACAGTAATCAGAAGTTATGA
>JAQGAE010002013.1:0-19708 GCA_034696685.1 Julus scandinavius | reverse complement strand
ATCTGGAGGGAAGTCCCTTTTCTCAATATTAATACTAGTTGTGTTGATTATTTATTTATTTTCTTTTTCTTTTCTTTTATATATTATTCTATTCTTTCAGATCTCCTGGGCCGGACGGAGCAGAAGATCACATTCTCTTTTATTCGTAAGTAAAAATGTAAATATAAATCAATGTAAATAAATAAATTTAGTTAAAAAGTAATAAAATTAGGGAGTTAGTTTCATTGATGGATATCATGAAAAATCATTTAAACAACATTCTCTGCGTTGTTCTTAAAGTGGTTGGTGGACAGAGTTGGAAACGATGCGCTAGTAGTCCGCAGCGGGCATTGCAGACACAAATTTTTTTGGCTTGGAAGGAAATTGGTTAGCAAAGTGTTACACCGAGGTGAGAAGTGGATTGAAGAGGCTGTTTTTTGACTGCGCCATGTAAGATTATTAGATTTGTTATAATTATTTAAAATGACGAGCGAGCGGCGTTTTAATCTTCTTTATTTCCTTTCAAATTTCAAACTCAGAAAGATAACGGTTTTTGTTGTGGAACCCAGAGGGCTCGTGCATGCATGTGCGTGCATGAGCTTGAACAACAATATTAATATGGGGCTTATAATATAATGATCCATCCTATACATTTTCAAGCACCCAACACACTTTAGGGAAGTGGGTAGGAATGGGCCATTTTTCAACTTTTTATTATCAAAATTATTCACAAATTATACAATGTAAACATTTTTATTGGCAAATTTACTTTATGCTATTACCCCACCTCCAACCTACTGGCCACATGGTGTCTATTTTAGCCCAAATGCCCCTTTCTTTCTCCCCCTCCTCATTGACATCCTTAGCAGGTTTTTTAAATACAGTGTTCAGAAAGTTTGTTGCTACATATAATGAACCATCCTAAAAAATTTTATGAACCCAACTCACTTTAGGGGAGAGTGGGTAGAAATAGGCCATTTTTCAACTTTTTATTTTCAAAATTATTCACAAATCATAAAATCTAAAAAAAATTATTCACAAATTTACTTTTTGATATTGTGCAGCGTTGTAAATATTTTCAACTTAATAAAATAAGAAAAATTATTGAATTAAAACTACTCTCTTTATTGTCCCATTTCAACAGCGGGCAGGAGGAATGGGACGGATTGCAGGAGGATTGGGACACTGTTTTTAAAACAAAGATACAAAGGATTATACTACACGTAATTATTTTTTTGATTTATTTGCAATAATAAGAACACAATAAACTTTTTAGCACGCTTTTTTTTACAAAAACTAACAAACTATTGAAAATTAACTAACATTGATGCAAAATGTGTAGATTTCACACAATTTTGATCTTCCTCCACATAGAAAAGGCTAGGGAAGACAAAAAAGATCTGTTGTACATGCAATCTACTGCACATGCTAAAGTTCTAAAAGCAAAAATGCATTAAATTCCAGTAACAGGGACTGTCATATTCCTCCTGCACTGTTGTGACAAAATCCTTCTGCCACTAGGTCTTTGTCTCAAACACAATATAGGATTAAAAGGACTTGGCAGATTAGTGTGAAGCATGTTAGCAGAATCTTCCACAGATAGGGCATGGGGCCATGTTCGGAGTGTTCAAAAGTTGGGAAACATCAGCCATATTCCAAAATCTAAAAGCACTCACGAAAACGATCCTCATTTGTGTTTATTTTCTATTTCAGGAGAGGCATTACAAACACGCCCATTTTGAGTGCCGGCCAACAATCATCAACAAAAAACAATAGCAAAATGGCCGGCCATCTGAAAAACCACGCCCGCCTGTGGCGCCACCTGGGCCACTAGACCTTAACTCTGGTAAGAAGGGAAAGGAAAAAGGAAAAAGATCAATCAACATTAGTGTAATTATTAATTGCCTTTCTCATTTCCATTTCAGGTTGGCTTCAGGACCATTTCCCGGGCAGGAAAGCAACCAGGTAAACACAGGTAAGGTGCCTGCACACTATTATTTAATTTAATGTGTCATGCCACCCCAGAAACAACAAAACATCTATGCCATCATAACTATCCTAAATGCAAATAATACACGTAATATGAAAACGTTTCCTCCAAATATTTAATATTTACAGTAAATACATACTTTTTGGTATTGAAATCACACTTTTCTTCCCATATTATTGTGTTTGATTAGAAGGTCAACATTTTACACAAACAGATGAGGGAACACAAGTACTATGTAGACACAATTGTCCAACTTTGTACACTTTCCAATTTTAAATTATTGGCAATGTCCCATTCCTCGTGCGTCCCATTCCTCCCACTCTCCCCTACCAATTTCACAACTTTCTTCCAGATTGTTATGATTAATGGAATTTCCTGACAATCGCGCGTCTCTGTCCCGCCGATTGTTAGTCACTGTCCCGACTGTCCCAAGGAAATTTTTAGAGTGCAATTGTAACCATCAGTTTTTTTTGGTAAATAAATTCAAACTAAATTTCCAATCATGAACATAGTTCCATCCCTCCATATAAGCAACGTTATTTAACAATGGTAGCAGAGCATGGTTTCGATCCACGGACATCTGGGTTATGGGCCCAAAACGCTTCCACTCCAGTATCCACATGTAATAGGAGTAAAGCAGAGGTGAATGTCGTGGATTTTAATCTGTCGATATTTAGTGATGCAATGTCGGCCGCAGATTCCGATAAATGTCAGGAAGCTATGGAGGACGAGTTGCAGGTCCTCAAAAAGCGCAAGGTCTACGAGTCCATACCGCCTCAGGAGCTGTAGATGGGTTTTCCCCATAAAAGGGACTCACAGGGCATTGTTGTCCGACACAGGGCCTGTCTAGTTGCGTAAGGGTTTCAGCAACGAAGGGGGTTGGACTTCATGGAGGGTACAATCCCGTGATTAATTTCATGCTCGTCCGGGTGGTCTTCCTTCTTCTTGTTGTGTTTGGGGGCTGGCTACATTGCCACCTCGACTTTTAAGTGCCTCTTTCTCTATGGCACACTTGATAAACCTACCCTGTTAGAACCACCACCAGGAACAACTAGAACCAACGGATGTGTCTGGCGACTGAATAAGTCCCTCTATGGCTTACACCAAGCAGGTCAATGCTGGTGGGGAACCTTGCACGATTAACTGCAACGGCAAGACTTCATACCATTCAATAGTGTCGAATGAGTTTATCGGTTGTGGTGGGATACCCTGGTCATGGTGTACGTAGACAACTTGTTAGTCCTGGTAAAGGATTACAGAGCAGTTGACAAAATCATCGCTAAACTCTCCTGTCTTTATGATATTAAGATTCTAGGACCGGTGACGACTTTCCTGAGAATTCAATTCAGACAAGACGATAAAGGTAATATCATTTTGGACCAGGAGCCGTACATTGACACCCGCAGCTGCAAACAAGACATGATCCTAATGCAACATGTTAAAAAGCCTCTTCGAGTGCGAACGGTCTTCTCTCGTGAATTCATGAGTAACTAAGAAGAGGCGATTCCGTATCTATATCGGAGCATTATAGGCTCAAAGCTGTATGTTGCCAGGATGACGTGACCGGATATTATGGTCGCGGTTAATATTTTAGCAAAGTACAGTAGCTCGTCGTCTTTATAGGCCTGGTATTAGGTAAAGTACTTAGTCAATTATTTACGATAGACCAAAAACAAAGGTCTTGTTCCCTTAAAGAGCCAGGATACCATAATCCGGTCGTTCACTGACGCATTCTGGGGGTCCGACGTGGATACGAGTCGCTCGGTCTCTGGGATATTGGTAATGATTGTCTAGTCCCTAGTATGCTGGAGGTCTTCGCGTCAGGCCATAATAGCTCAATTAACCATGGAGGCCAAGATCATGGCCTTGGTTGATTTTGTGAAGGAGCTTTTTTGGCTGAGATAGTTCCTGGAGGAGGCACATTCTTTTTTGTCTGACAGCATCCAGTAACCAATTTTGTTCCTGGACAACGAGTCGGCGATTCACGCGATTAGGAACTAGGTCGAGAACTGATTGTTTTTTTCTTCTTCCTTACAGGATAAGCACTGGGCACCGATCCATGGATTGATTGGTAAGTAATCGCTATGATATTTATTAACGAAATTTACTTACAGTTCATCATGTTCACGTTAATTAACACAGATACACTTTTTACATCAAAACAATCAAATCCAGGTAGAACATTAATATGTTCTTTGTTATTTTTAGGTAATTGGAGACAGTAGACACGTCCACCCTCGTCCGTGGCCAATGTCAGAGTGGTGGCCAAATGTTACAGGACCAAGATAGCCGACCAAACAGGGTGACCACTTGGTACATTCCATATATTCTATTTAATGGGGATATCTTATAGAGGAAAGGTAAAAGTAATTTAATTAATTATATTTATTATTTCTTTCTTTTCCAGACCTTTCCCATCGGACGAGGACATGGAGCTGCCATTCAATCATTTAAATGTAAATAATGTATTAAAATGTAAGTATATATATGATAAAATTGTATAAAATAAATATTACTATTATTAAAATCATGTGGTCGCGAAACAAGGTACAACATACTCTCCCATTTTACGACAATCCTATACTATCATTATTCACTTAAGTAAGGGGTTAGTTGCCTGATCCGGTCTGTGAAGAAGGGCTTTGTGAACAAGTCAGCCAAGTTGTTTTTGGTGGCGACATATTGTAACTCAAAGCCCTTTGATAGTGTTCTCTCACAAACCGGAGTGTTAGATTAAAATATTTAGTAGTGCCATTTTCGACCTCATTCCGGATGGCATGGATCGCAGACTGGTTATCTATGTACAGTACTGGACCAGGATCACTGTGGGGCATGATGGCAGAAGTTTCCCTCCAAATCTCCATGAGCCACATAAGCTCCTTGACCAAATCCACAGAGGCGATCAATTTAGCCTCCATGGTGGACTGAGCGATGATGGTCTGATGCTTGGAATTCCATGATATCGGGGAATGTCCCATCAAAACCACCATCACCGATACTGAGTGACTCGTATCTCATATAGGATCCCCAGGATGAATCAGTGTATGCCCGGACTCTAGATTCTTCGCTCCTAATGATAATCAAGACTTATTTTTAGTCTGGTTCAAATAATTCAGCAAATTCTCCGCTTGATTCCAGGCCAATAAAGTGGGCGCACTACTGAACTTAGCTAAGGTATTAACTGCAATTAAAATATCAGGTTGCGTCATCCTGGCAATATATAGCAATAAGCCAATTAAAATCCGATATGGGTACGGAATCACCTTTGTTCCACTTCCCATCAACTCCCGGGACATAACTGTCCTGACCCGAAGTGGCTCCTTTGCTTTAAACACCGAAACTATGTGCATCCACTTCACCAAGGATTTAATGTAGTGAGTCTGACTCATGCTCATGTAGTCCGATCCCTGTTTAATCTGGATCCCAAGGAAGAGGTTCACAGGACCGAGGTTTTTGATGTTGTACAACTCCCTAAGGCTTCCGAACACCTCATCCTGGACCCTACTATTCCTACTAAGATCCAGCAGGTTGTCAACGTGAATAAGAACCAGTGCATCCCTTTGCAATCGATAGACACACTCACAAGTGGTGAATGGTATGAACCCACGAGATTGCAGCTCCTCGTGCAAGGTACTCCACCAGCACCTTCCTGCTTGGTGGAGCCCATAAAGGTATTTTTTCAGCCTCCATACACAGGGTGATGTTTGATCCCTTCCTGGAAAGGCTTCATGAGGATTGGCTTGTCAAGTATACCATACAAAAATGCACACTTGACGTCCAGATGACAATGCAGCCAACCCCATACACCACAAGAAGGAGGAAGACTACCCGAACCAGAGTGAAGTTAATAACTGGATTATATACATCGGTGTAGCCCCATTCCTCTCGCTGCTGGAAGCCCTTCGCCACTAGGTGGGCCCTGTGTCGGATGACCGTCCCTTGTGAGTCCCTCTTCTGCGTAAAAACCCACCGGCTACCGAGAACTTTGTCTTCAGGCTATGGGCTCACTTCTTGGCATTCCTTGCACTTTTTAAGGGTCTGCAACTTGCCGCCCATTGCTTCTTGCCATCTATCAGCATCATAAGCATCCATGGCTTCTTTGTAGGTCCTGGGGTCGTCATCAACGCTGTTTATTTCGGCATTGATGAACTGCTTGTTTTCCTCCTCTTCAGGTACCCCAGAGCTTACAGGTGACGTCATGGCCCCTTCAACTCCGCATTGAAGGTCCTGGCTTCCGGAGGGTTTAAACTCTCCCTGGAACTTGTTTTTGGCAGAGAAGTCATAGTCCTTGAGATTAAATAGAATCCCCTCCTCTTGGCAATAAGATCTAACTTCATTGCCAGATTGCAGACATATCCCATCATGATAATAGTAAACGTCAACGCGATCACCAGTTTTCCTCGCAACCAAAGTCAGTCTCCACTTAATGGGAGACGGATCCTTAAGGGTCACCCGGTGATGCTTTGGAACATGTAATTTGGCAGGTGCCTCTTTGGCACTCGAAGCATCACCTCTCGGAACTGGCAGAGGAGAAGCCGGGGCTTCAACGTATTCCTCGTCGCTAGAATCAGGTTCACAGGCCAGTGGAAGAATCTCGTCAAGAGTGGAACTCTCGTCTACCTTAACCTTACTAGATTCATTAATCCGATCCTGGTCCGGATTATTGAACCTTTAACCCCGGGTAGCATGGGCATAACCGACAAGGATACCTGGAACCACCGTATACGTAAATTTTCCCAATCTTTGTTTTTAGGGGATAAAGCCATGAACCTTGCTGCCAATTCGGCGCATGTGTGAAAGGTTCGGCGTACATCCCCGGAACAGCTCATATAAAGTCTTTTTCCCTAGGAGAACCTGCGGAAGACGAATCTTAATGTAAACGAAGGTATGGAGCATTTCTACCCAGAACCTCTGGCTCAAGCCAGTTTCTTTTAATAAAGGTCAGATAGCCGCGACTGATGTTTGATTAAATCGCTGGGCCACCCTGTTTATATGAGGAGAGTACATGTTGGTTTTCACGTGGTTTATTCCCTCATCCTCATAGAACATCCCCCACCCTCGAATTCCAGCAGAATTCCCCCCCCATTGTCGGTTTTGATAGTTTTCAATTTATGCCTAGTACTTTTTTCCATTTTACGTATGTAGATCTTTATCTTATCCATGGCTTGGGCTTTATTCTGTAGTGCATAGGCTACACACCAGCGGGAGAAGTCGTCAATAATGACCAGGTAATATCGGCAATCTTGTCCCAAAGAATAGGCTGATGACCCCTATAAGTCCGCATGCACCAGTTCAAGTGCTGTTTTTGTATAAATTTGTAAGGCACGGCAGTTGGGCGACGCGCCTTAACTTGTAGGCATATGTCACATGAATAGGGGGCATTTTTAAGTATTGGCATCCCCCTCACTGACTCAGTTATCGACATCTTAATGATGAAGTCAGTGTTCATGTGACACAGCCTCGCGTGCCACAACGATAATTCAGCCTGGACCTTAGGCGCCGTCTGACTTGTGGCATTCGTTTCATGATAGTGTTTCCACAAGTCATAACGCGGGATCGACTTTTGTTGCTATAAATGATCCTGCCTCTTGAACTGCATGATTTCCACACCTCTGGAGTTTTTAACCACTACCTGGCCGACGTCTCCAGCCCATGTGCATTCTGCAGTCCACCCCAACTGAGAGGAGGAGATGAGATTTTGCCGGCCATTGGGTGCGTATGCAATGTTTTGGACGACGGAATACCTTTCTTTTCTGCTGACCTGAACCACCATTATGACGGTTCCCATACCATGGACCAGGAAGCTACCCGAGTACGAATTCTTTTTTTGGGCTTTTCGTCCCTGTACTCGGCGTACCACTGTCGTTGCACAGACTTATTCCCGCGCCGGAATCCCATGTTTATTCATCGGTGGGGATACATTCGGCTAAAGGTGCCAAACAAACGTCGAAGGACAAACTATTTAGGTCTAACTCAGCGCTGCCCACCGTGGATTTCACCATCAGACCAGGTGCTCCCTTTACTTTAAGTGGACGCCTGCCATGCTTTTACCCCCGCGGCAGGTCGTTTAGGGATAGCCGAGGCCCCATCGGGTTTTCCGTGAAGGGCCCAACAAGCTTCTTTTAAATGGCCCTTTCGGCCACAGTAAGTGCAAATTCACGGATCGACTAGGCGGGGAGCACTCGACTTAGCGTATAGCACCTCACCCGTCATGACCCAGAACCATTCTGATTCTGGGCCGCAAAACGCATTGTATTCGCATTGGCGATCAGCGCAGACTTGATCTTTGATGGGGTGAACTCAGCGTTCGACCATCCATGTATCAATTTAATTTTTAGAGAATTCTCGGAGGGAAGCCTTATTAACATTTGAAACGCAAGATCCTCATCCAGGACCTTGCGATCCTCATCCAGGACCTTGCGATCCACCTCTTCCAGCTGCATAGCCATGGACTCGACTCTGGCAATGTATGCTTCGACGGATTCAGCTGCGCCCATTTTTAGGGACACAAACTGGCACCGGAGCTGCCTTCGTCGTTCTCTTGAGCCGGGCTCGTAGGTATCCTGAACATGTTTCAGGATTTTCCTACATTGAGTTTTCTTAAAGCCCTGGAAGAGAGTTTTCCGTATTGCCGGCACGATTGTAAAAAATATCCCTGACGTCACCGCCTGACAAATGTCGCTCCTCTTTTAAATTTCATTTGGAGATGCCAAACTCGGCAAGACGGTGACGGTGCCGTCTACGTATTTTAGGAGGGCTTGGCTGGCCAAAGCCATCTCAAGCTCCTCTCTCCACGTCGCGTAATTGGACCCATCCCGTTTCGTGACGTGGAATCTTTCGAGATCGACCGGCGCTTGTAATTTATCCATCGTGGCCGGGATGCTCAGAAAACTACCAATTCTTAAATTTTAATTGGGAAAAAATGAGGGTAAATGGCACCACGCAGAATTTTGTAGCCAAAATATTCTTAGCCACTAACCCCTTTTACACAGATTGCACACTTTTCTCCTCTTTAATTTAACCTCTATTAAAACACGTTAATTGTATATAAATGAATCTATAATAAATACAAACTGTAAATCTCTAATAATTTCAAAAACAACAATAAATACTCTAACAAGTCAAAAAACAATAACAAAAATAAATATAAATTTATCTGTAATAAATAATTTATATTAAACAAATTATCACATTTGGCCACGTTTTGCCTTTAAAAGTTCTTTAATGTTCTTGTTAATGTGGCCCGGTTTTTGTAATCATTTATTGTGTTTAATTTACTTCTAATTTCTTCTCTAATTTCCACTCATTTAATTGACATTCTCGACGAACAAGCATAGTTGTACAAACGAACATTGATAGGGCGGGCCCCAAAAACACACTTTCGCCAATAAATTTTTGCTGTTACACACGCGGGCCGCATTTTCAAAACCAACGTTGAGCACGGGCCCTTTAATCGCATTTCTTGATTATTTATAATCGGTTGCTTCAAAAACCGATAATCATGGCGGGCGTAACAAAAAAAAATTGACTGCGAACGGGTTGCAAATAACAAAGCGGCAGGCGGGCTACAAAAAAAAAACAAGTGGCGGCCACCAATTGACAAGCGGCGGGTGGGGTGCGAAAAATTGAGGGGCGGGCAGGCCAAAAAAAACAATGAATAGCGGTGGACGATGACCTTTTATTGGCGGTTGAATCCGCCAATTGTGTCACACACAGGCTGTTAGCAGTAAATCAAATTAACTTAAATTAAATTAAAGTAAATTAAAGCCAGAGGCATGGATCGAATCTAATTTCAGAACCGCGTTTATTTCAGATAGACAAGACTCACGATTGCATACATGTTGTTGCCAATTTCCAGGAGCCGAAAAACGTGAAACATGTGCCCATAGCCGGGGACATCATGACAATAACCAAACACCAAGATGGCGACCAAAGGGAAAACCACACCCCAACAGTGGCGCCACCTTGGCCACTTCAACTTGACTCTGGTAAGTGGGGGGAATGTTAGTTACATCCTAACTTTTGTAACGCAACAAAACAAATATTTTTTCTTCTCTTTCAGGTTCTCCTTCGGACATCGTCATCACCCCAGGACAGTAACAAGGTGACACAGGTAAGCAACCTATTTTAAGATTTGATTAAGTTACTAGGACGTGCAACCCCAGAACAACAATCTCTCCCGTGGCGAGACCTTTCTAGAAGTAATGGGGTCCGGTCAAAGAGGTACGGAGTCAACACGGCTATCCTACTGGCTGAAAGGGGCTTCGTGAGCAAGTTCGCAAAATTGAACTTTGTACCAACGAAGAAAGTTTTAAATACCTCTTTCCGAAAATAGTCTCTAATAAACCGAAGTTTCAACACAAAGTATTTAGTCGTGTTATTCTCGACCTCGTTCCTTATTGCGTGAATCGCTGACTCGTTGCCGAGGAACAAGGTTGGTTCCTGGATGCCGTCAGTCAGAAAGGGATGTGCCTCCTCCAAGAACTTACACAACAAGAGAAGCTTCTTCACTAGATCAACCGACGCCATGATCTCGGCCTCCATGGTCGATTGAGCTATGATGGTCTGACACGAAGATCTCCAGCACACTGGGGAATGGCCAATCATTACCAATATCCTCGAGACTGAGCGACTCGTATCCACGTCGGACCGCTAGGATGCGTCAGTGAACGCCCGGACTTTGACATCATGACTCCTAAAGAGAACTAGACCTTTATTTTTAGTCTGTCATAAGTAGTTGACAAAGTTCTCCACCTGATGCGAGGACTGTAACGACGGCAAACTACTGAACTTCGCTAAAGTATTAACGGCGACCAAGATGTCCGGTCGCGTTATCCTAGTTATGTATAGCAATGAGCCTATAACACTGATATGGATACGGAAGCGCCTCTTCCTCATTACTCATGAACTTACGAGAGAAGACCGTTCCTACTTGAAGAGGCTCCTTAACACGCCGCTTAGGGATCATATCCAGGTTCCGGCTGAGGGCGTCAATATACGGCTCCTTAAGCATGATGATATTACCGTCATCGTCCTGTCGGAAATTAATGCCCCAGAAAGACATCACCGGTCCTAGATCTTTGAGATCATAGACACGGGACAGTTTAGCAATGACCTCGTCAATTGCTCTGTCATCTTTTCCCAGAACTAACAAGGTCTACCACGTACACCATGACCAGGGAATCCCACCATAGCTGATAAATGCATTCGACACTGTCGAACGGTATGAAGTCCTGCCGTTGCAGTTCCTCGTGCAAGGTTCTCCACCAGCATCTACCTGCTTGGTGTAAGCCATACAATGAGTTGTTCAGGCGCCAGACACATTCATCGGTTCAAGTCACCCGTGGTGGAGGTTCCATCAGGGTGGGTTTATCAAGCGTGCCATAAAGAAAGGTCGAGGTGGAAATGCAGCCAACCCCCGAACACAACATGCAGAAGGAAGACCATGTCTCACCATGACGTTCTGCGAGTCCCGCTTACGGGTAAACACCCACCTGCAGCCAAGGACGTTCTGTCCTTCCTGAGGCAGTTTGGACTCGTACACTATGCGCTTTTTGAGGACATGCAACTCGTCCTCCATAGCTTCCAGCCATTTATCGGAATACGGGGCCAAAATCGCATCGCTAAACATCGTTCCGCGTCAAAGTCGTCATCATATTCGACCTTGTTGTCCCGGCAGAACGTGCTGATCTCATTGGTGGAGCGAAAACGCTTTCCACATAGGTAGTAGTAGACATCAGCACGTTGCCCCATTTGTGTGGGTTGAAGAACCCATCTCCATGTGGAAGCTCCACAGTCAGAGAATCACGAGTTACTTACGAACACCACGGATCGGAGATGGGTAAGGTTCGGCATATACCCGTTAAGCTACTCATGAGGGGAAACCATGTCAAGTATTCGTTGGAGCAGTATGTTCTTAAGGTAGGTGAAGGTATGGATAAATTCTGCCCAAAACTTCTTGCTTAAACCTGAGTCGCGTAACATGACTAATAGCTTCAATGGTCATCTGATTGAACCGTTCAGCTACCCCATTCATATGCGGAGAGTAGACAATCGTGCACAGATGTCTAATCCCCCTCTCCGCATAGAACTTTTCAAACGGTTTGGATCAGAATTCTCCCTCGTTGTTGGTCTTTATGGCCTTCACCTTATGACCAGTCTGGTTTTCCATCAACACGATGTAACTGGAGATACTGTCCATGACATGGTCCTTGCGTTGCAGGGGATACACTTTGCATCAACACGAGTAATCGTCGATCAGTGCCAGATAGTACCGACAGCCTGTACCCAAAGGGAAAGCAATCGGCCCCCATACGTCTGCATGAATCAGTTCCAGTGGTGCCTTCGAATAGATTTTATCATGTTCTGGGTGGGTTGGTTATCGCATTTTGCATTTGAAACACGCCTCACAGTTCCACGGTTTATCTGTCAACTTTGGTAGACCACAGAAATGCTGAGACCTTGACATTTGCAGGATCGTTTTATGATCTCTAATACTGAAGTCAACAATGGCCAATACAGTGACTTAAAATATTGTTCACATAGTTTGCCAATTCATTTCAATGTGTAATAAATACCCCTAAATAATCAAAATGTTTGAAATGCTTTCATGGGTGACATTCCTAGTCTTCAAATTGGAAGATTGGGCCAACCCACCAGTGGCCGACACCGACATTTACTGCAACAATTTCTTGCTTAAGTCGGGTCAAGGCACCGCTGTCACATGATACAGACGGTCTTTCCTCTTAAAGTCTAAAATTTGGACATCCTTTTTATCGAAAACTCGAATTTTATCAGCCGATCCCTTCCAGGTACAACCTGTCAATTGTCTAATCTGGGAGGCTGAGAGAAGATTTCTCCTTCCTGACAGAGCATATGCAACATCACAGTTGGCATTAAGATGCTTTTGGCCATTCACATTGGAAGAAAACACAACAGTACCCTTTTTGACAATTCGGAATGTGCCGGAAAAAGAGTACATGTCAATGGGGGTTGTTTCCTGGTACTCCGTGAACCAACGGCGATCATGACATATGCTCACACCCGCCCGGAATCCCAAGTCCACATATCGCCGTTACCCTCGTCAGCAGTCAGTGCAACAACGAGGATGTCGAAACCCGCCCATTCCCCAGGAATGGTCACATTGTCGGTGGTCCCTCTGGAATTGCCACAGAGCTAGTCCCTTTCTTCCCCTTCCGTTTGCTCTTTGCCCCTTTAGCCTTTTGTGCCTGCTGCACTGCAGGGCCTGCGGACAAAGGCTGCATCGGTACATAAAGAGTCGTTTTGGAAATGGCACATTGTCCGCCCGACCCGAGATTAACCTGGCAGGTCTCTCAAAAGTGAACCCTCTTTCCACAATTTGAACAGGTCCGAGTTTCGGTCGGTCTGGTTGGTGCTTTTCCTGGCGGCGTTGAAGTTGCACCGTGGAAGGAAGCAAGGACATCGCTCCCAGCACACCCACTGTTCCGGCAGTGCTTGTCCCCCCTGGTATACCTGATGCTGTTGGCCTCAGCTATCAGGGTTGCCTTAACTTGCTGGAACGAAGTCTGCGTCAGGCCAAGTGTGGAGGAGCTTGATGTTTAAATCAAAACTCAGAGGAAGTCCCATAAGCATTTGGAATGCCAAGTCCATGTTGTCGACCCGGCGACCCTCTTTTTTCAGTTGGAGAGCTGCACGGTCCACCAGGGCAATGTAACTCTCGATGGACTCAAGGTGTTCCATCTGTAGGGACTATAACTGGCATTGCAACTGCCAGATCCTCTCACAGGTAGTCCACCTCCCTACACTGAGTTCCGGTGAACTTCTGGAAGAGCATCCACTTAATCCGAGGATGTACCAAAAAGAAAATGATCAAGAAAGCCTTTTGGCACCTGTCCTGGAACCTCTCCTGCTCAGCCTGATCGGTGGCCTTTCCGGGATCCTTGTGGTCCTTTCTCACGAACCGATGGAGGGACTGGTACATCAATGCGACTTCTAGCTCCTTTCTCTAGGTCACATAGTTAGATTCAGTGAGGAGATATATCCTCGGTGACCTATCCGCAGAAGCGAGCGATAAGTCGTATCCGTCAGCCGTTTTTGCCGGTAGAGTGTTTGGTGCGAATTGGAAATTTGGGGGAGTCACGCGAACAAGAAGCGTCGTCAAAAAACCCACGCACTCAACACGTCGCGACGAAACTCCAGTCCCACGAGACCACAACGAGCGATGCCGTTTGTTTGAAAATCCCAAAAGAGAACCCCGACCTTCTAGCCAGTAGGACCGAAGCGCAGAAACCGTAACTCTGTGACCGCTTCGTTGATAGAGGATAACCCCACAAACCACTAAAAGGACCCAGAAATAAAGGTAACAAAAACCCAAATTTGCGTCACCTGGTGTATGTCCTTACGCCGATGACGGCATCCTGACCAGAACCTAAAACAAAAAGAGTGTCACGAACAATCAAAAAAAAAATTTGACACTCAAGCAGACTTTTAAACAGCATACTACGAATTTCAGGAGCAACATCTCAAAACCGGATCAATTCACGCACTTTTCATAGGGCAAAACCAATGTAACGATCCCTGGGGACATTCCCGCATATGGCGGGAATGTGTGGAATGCACAGTGGGTGCGCGGGGATCGTGTGCGGAATGTCTGGTATGCTTGGTGCGTACCTGCCATGTTGTCGTGAGGTGGCGCGACCCTGTTTTTGTTTAACTTTAATTTAAGAATTTAAATAAATAGAATGGGGATCCTTACCTGTTGTGACCTGATGGCTGGTCGCCACCAGGGGGTGGAAAGGTGTGTTGTGATGGGTGGTGTGACCCGGTTTGATTATAAATTAAATCGATTGATTAAATGGGAGCCTTACCTTCGTGACCTCGGTGGCCGTCCTGGCCCGAAGACTTCGTCCGGAAGGAGGGAAACAATAAATTTTTGGTGAAATGATCAATTAATTAATCTTATGTTCATGCTTGATTGTAATTATAATTATTGATTGTAATCATGTCGTAATTAACCCTCCCCCCTATACTTACGAGAGTGAAGTTGGTGTGGTCCAGGTGGCGCCACTATTGGGGTGTTGGTTTTTCGGCCCCGAGCGCAATCTTGGTTTTTGGGGTCATTGTGATATACATGTTGCATTCGTTGCCATGGATACGCGTGCTGTTTTCTTTGTGCCGGTCTCCTGAAAAATAAAGGTTACAGACAATGAAGGAACTGTGAGTTTTGGTTTTTCGTTTTAAAAAGTTTTTCCGCAGCAGTGTTCACGCTAACAATGGTAGCAGAGCGTGGTTTCCGTTCACGGACCTGAACTTTGGAGACACCCGGCATGGCGAACGGGTCGCTTCGCGGGTGGCCATTGATTAGCGCATGGTCGGCAAATCTTGCGGTTTGAGTTTTGGTGCTGCTCGACCAGCCCCTGATTTGTGGGGGCCGTTCGACGGATGCTGAAGTCACCGGTGAAGTTTCCGGACCACGCCCGTTGCGGGTCCGTTTTCGCGACGTGATCGGAGGCCGCTTGATCAACTGGATCGTGTGGCCAAATCGCTGGTGCACATTTTACGCTGTTAGCGGTCTTCGTTCGCCGGTTTCGGCCATTCGACGGCCGGAGGTTTTCGTCGCTTTGAGTCATTGCACCAATTGGTGCCATTTTTGCCATCCGCCTTGTGGCGAACCTTTTCAACGGGCAGAGAAAAACTGCAGGACAGCGACGTGACGCGCTTCCACCGCGATTAGGATTAGAATTCAGGCTGTCTGGAACCTTTTTTTTCCCAGCTTCTTCTTCACGTGGTTTTTTTTGAAGACGTTAAGGTATGATTTTTTTCAGAAGTACGTAAAAGGTCTGGGCCCATGATGATTTTGGTGAATTGTAATTTTCATGTTGGGTTCGACTTGTGATTGGGAATAGTTTGGTCTAATCTGTTCTTGACCCTTTTTTTCTATACCCTTGTACTTCCAGGTTTTTCGTCCGGACGGCGTCATCGGGGACCGGGACGAACGTCAGGTCACGCAGGTTTGGATTTTTGTAAACTTGTTTGTTTCTGGCGTTTAGGGTTGGTTTGTGGGGTTTTCCCACCATTCACAGTCGCAGAGGAGAGGGGTTTTGGGCGTCAGTCTTTCTGGTCGGAAGGCCGGGGTTTCTATTCAGGCTTCGTGAGGTTTTTACTCAACGACATTAGTCGTTGTTGGTCCTGCGGAACCGGAGTTTTATCGCGACGGATTTGCGCGTGGGTTTTCCTGACGACGTTTTCTTGTTCGCGTAACTTTACATAAAATTCTAAATTTGCACCGAATACACCACCGGTAAAACATAGCTGACGAATACGACTTCTCGCTTCCGTCCGGTGATAGGTCGCCGAGGATATCACTCCTCACCGAGTCTAACTATGCGATCTAGAGGAAGGAGCTGGAGGTCGCATTGATGTACCAGTCCCTCTTGCGGTTTGTGAGTAAGGACCGCAAGGATCCCGAGAAGGCCGCCGCCCAGGCCGATCCAGGAGTTCACCGGAACCCAGTGCAGGGAGGTGTTGGCTCATATTCAACACACATATGAGCCGACTACCTGAGAAAAAATCTGGCAGCTTTGATGCCAGTTCCAATTCCTGCTGATGGAACACTTAGAGTCTATCGAGAGCTACATTGCCCGGGTGGAGCGTGTAGCTCTTCAGCTGGAAAAAGCGGGTCGCCAGGTCGATTGCATGGACTTAAAGTTCCAAATGCTCATGGGTCTGCCTCCAAGTTTTGACTTAAAAATCAAACTTCACACTTGGCCTGACGCGGATTTCGTTCCAGCAAAGGTCAAGGCCGCCCTGATTGCGAAGGCCAACAGCATCAGGTATACCGGGGGGCGAGCGCAGCCGGATTAGCAGAGAGTGCCGGGGGCAATGTCCTTGCTTCATTCCGCGGTGCGACGTCTACGCCGCCAGGTAAAGCACCCTTCGGACCAACCGAGACCCGGACCTGCACTTTTTGCAGGAGGAAGGGTCACCTTCAAGCGACCTGCCAGGTCAACCTCGGGTCGGCCGGACAGGGTGCCATACCCAAAACAGCCCTTTATGTGCTGATGCAGCCTGTTTTCGCAGGCCCTGCAGTGCAGCAGGCGAAAAAACCAAAAAGGGCAAAGGGCAAGCGGAAGGAGAAGAGAGGGACTAGCTCTGGGGGCAAGTCTAGGGGAACCACCGACAACGTGACTATTCCTGGGGAATGAACTGGGTTCGACATCCTCTTTGTAGCGCTAACCGCTGACGAGGGTAGCGACGATCGGAGGACTTGGGATTCCGGGGCGGGCGTGAGCATATGTCATGATCGCCGCTGGTTCACGGAGTACCAGGAAACAACCCCCATCGACATGTACTCCTATTCTAGAACATTCCGGATTGTCGGTAGGGGTACAGTCATGTTTTCTTCCGAAGTGAACGGCCAAAAGCATCTCACTGCCATCCATGATGTAGCATATGCTCCGTCAGGTAGGAGAAATCTTCTCTCAGCCTCCCAGATTAGCAAATCGGCAGGTTGTACCTGGAAGGGATCGGCGGAAAAAATTCGGGTTTTTGACAAACGGGAAGTCCAAATTCTAGATTTTGAAAGGGAATACCGTCTGTATCATGTGACAGCGGTGCCTCGACTTGACTTGGGCAAGAAATTATTGCAGCCAATGTCGGTGTCGGCCACTGGTGGGTTGGCCCAATCTTCAAATTTGAAATTGTGGCATTTAAGACTTGGCCACATTAGTCCTGCACATGATCCTGCATATGTCAAGGTCTCAGCATTTCCGTATCTGCTGAAGTTGACAGAGAAACCACGGAACTGTAAGGCGTATTTCGAATTTAAAATGAGCCGCCTAACCCACCTGGCCCAATATAAAATCTATTCAAAGGCACCACTGGAACTGATCCATGCGGATATATGGGGGCCGATTGCTTTTCCTTTGGGTACAGGCTGTCGGTACTATCTGGCACTTATCGACGATTACTTGCGTTGGTGCAAAGTGTATCCCCTGCAACGCAAGGACCAGGTCATGGATTGTATCTCCAAATACATCGTTTTGATGAAAAACCAGACTGGTCATAAGGTGAAGGCCATTAAAACGGACAACGGGGGAGAATTCTGCTCCAAACCGTTTGAAAAATTCTATGCGGAGAGGGGAATTAGACATCTGCGCACGAATGTCTACTCTCCACATATGCAATGGGTGGCGGAATGGTTCAATCAAACGGCCGTTCAAGCCATAAGAGTCATGCTATGCGACTCCGGTTTGGGAAACAAGTTTTGGGCAGAAATTCTCCACACCTTCACCTACCTGAAGAACAGACTGCCCCAACGTATACTCGACATGGTTTGTCCTTATGAGCGGCTCAAAGGGTATACGCCGAACCTTACCCACATTCGATCTGTTTGTAGCAAGGTCTACGGTTTTGTCCCTCAGGCTCAACGTAAGGGGAAATTTGACGACACGTCCATAAGCGGGGTACTCATCGACGGTGGGGTACCGCCTCTTCAACCCGGAACTAGGCCGTATTTTCGAGTCTAGTCAAGTTCGGGTAGACCAAGCAATCATGGAGACCGGTCCCGACGATCGCTCCACAGGACAGATGTCCGTACCAGAACTCGGACAGGAAGCTCCGGACGATTTTCCTGCCGAGGCCCCCAAGGCCGGTGTTCCTACAGCGGAGGCGCCCACGAGTCCGTTTGTAACTCGTGTTCCCCTGACTGTGGAGTCTTCCACATGGAGACGGGTTCTTCAACCTAGACAAACAGGGCAACGTGCTGACGTTTACTACTATCTAGGTGGAAAGCGTTTTCGCTCCACCAATGAGATCAGCACGTTCTGCCGGGACAACAGGGTTGAATATGACTACGACTTTGACTTCTTCCCACATAACACTTTTCAGGGAAAGTTTGAAATTAGCCCGACAGACGAGGGGACTGAGAATCGGACAAAGGAATCCAAAGCTCCGGACGAGCGGGTTTCCGTATCCTCAGAAACTAGGAGTAAGTCTTAGGTGAACGTCGTGGATTCTAATCCAACGATGTTTAGCGACGCAATCTCGGCCCCTGGACTCCGATAAATGGCTGGAAGCTATGGAGGACGAGTTGCAGGTCCTCAGACAGCGCAAGGTCTACGAGTCCGTACCGCCTTAGCAGAGACAGAAGGTTCTTGGCTGCAGGTGGGTGTTTACCCGTAAGCGGGACTCGAAGGGCGTCATGGTGAGACACAGGGGATTTCATTGTTGGAGCGAAAACGCTTTTTACCTAGATAATAGTAAAAGTTAGCACGTTGCCCCGTCTGTCTGGGTTGAAGAACCCGTCTCCATGTGGAAGACTCCACAGTCGGGGGATCACGAGTTGCAAACGGACTCGTGGGCGCCTCCGCGGTAGGAACACCGGCCTTAGGGCCTCGGCAGGAATCTCGTCCGGAGCTTCCTGTCTGAGTTCTGGTACGGACAAATGTCCTGTGGAGCGATCGTCAGGACTGGTCCCCATGATTGCCTCGTCAACCCGGACTTGACTAGACTCGAAAATGCGGCATAGTTCCGGGTTGAAGAAGCGGTACCCCTCGTCGTTCGAGTGTAGCCGATGAGTACCCCGCTAATGGACGTGTCGTCAAATTTCCCCTTGCATTTAGCCTTAAGGACAAAACCGTAGACCTTGCTACCCACGGATCGAATGTGGGCAAGGTTCAGTGTATACCCTCTGAGCCGCTCGTAAGGAGAAACCATGTCGAGTATCCGTTGGGGCAGTCTGTTCTTCAGGTAGGTGAA
>JAQGAE010002012.1:0-19709 GCA_034696685.1 Julus scandinavius | reverse complement strand
AACGTCATTCCTTAGTTCGTAATCAATAGGTGTTCAAAAACCTGACCGATGACGCCAGGATTGGAAGTCACTATATAGTCGTAAACAAGTTGCCTGGATGTGACGACGAGTCATTCGATAACGATACCAGCGAACGCTATCATGTGTTGTTGGCCCGCGGTATTCGCTCGTATCAGCCGCTGACTGCTTTCGTACATACATGTTCGGAAAGAAAGAAGTTTCCCATCAGCAAAAAATGTGGAAAATTCGCCATCTTGAAAATGGGGGAAAAAAATCGTTTTTAGCAAACGAGCGAGTGACGAATGTTCGCGTTAATCACACTCAATTCCACGAACGCAATTAACCGAACTATGGCGTCAGGGGGAAAATGTATGGGAACACCCCGTGCCGAGTCCTGATTTCAATTTCACCCGAGTCGGCGTAGGTTTTTTATCTAATATCGTTCGCAAATATGTACATTTTGATTTCAATTTTTTTTTTCGGTAGCTGCGTACCTCGATTTTTATCTCGATTAGGATTTATTTCAATGGAAGCGTGTTCGAAGTTTATGAAAATGACGTACTCATTTAGGTCAAGTGAAATTAGGAAGTGATGTTAAGTTAGGTGTTTAATCATCGATTAACGTATTGTATACATGTGCCATAAATATACATGTCTATATATAAATTTGCGATTAAAGTCAGGCTTCAGACCAGTAGTAGTATATAAAAACAGATCGAGCAACTATGTATTATCTGTCTTATACCGAGATTAAAAACTGTTTTTACACTTAATTGTCGATTAAAACTGATGAAGCTATAGTGTTGTCAGTCTTATTCTGCTATTAAAGTCAGTCTTCAGACTTAAAGCTATAGATAAAACAGATTGATCAACTATTATCCGTCTTATCTTGCGATTAAAATTGGTTTTATTCCATCTTAGTCTACGATTAAAGGAAGGTTTTACGTATAATTGCTTATGAAAACAGATGAAGCTAGTGCTATAACAATTCTGCGATCAAAGTCAGTTTTCAGACTTAAGGCAGATTAAAATATATCGAGCCAGTGTTATCAGTCTTATCCTGTAAAAAAAATCAGCTCTTTAGACATAATTGTCGATTAAACTAGATGTTATCATCTTATTTTGCAATTTAAGTATGGCTTTAGGAATAACTGTTTATTAAAACTCATGAAGCTAGCGCTATCAGACAGTCATATTCTGCTATTAAAGTCAGTTTTCAAACTTAAGGCTTCATGTACATAGTATAAATACATCCAGCCAGTGTTATCACTGTTAATCTGCGATTAGAGGAAGTTTTTACTTATAATCGATGATTAAAACTGATCAAGCCAATGTTCTAAATCTTATTATGCGATTTCAAAAGTCAGTTAAGGCAATATTAAAACAGACCACGTATTCGACGATTAAAGCCGGTTTTAATTTCAGATTCAAGTCGATTCAAATTGAGAAAAAAAAAAAAAATACCACCACAACGTGAACCTCAGTTTCTGGTCAAAATAGCAAAGGTCGCAAACTTGTTTTTAGGATAAGGGCGGTTTTGAGTTTTGACCGATGGCACCCAACTGCACCAGTTCTCCGTTGTTTCCGTCGATGAAAGCCCTGTTTTAATCTCCTCTGGCCTATCTTCCCTTTTCTCCCCTCTAATTAACCCCCCTCATCCCTTCTCCCCTCCCCTCGTTTAATGCCTGCAACCGTGGACATCCCCTAGCCTGGTGTAATTCAGTCTTCTCACCCTCAGTCTCCTATACATATATATTTTTTCTCCTTTCCTTTTATTCCCTCGCTGGCACGTTGTTCTGGTTGCACGCGGTAACGGCGCTTTTTTTTCTTCTCCGCGATGGGAATGGCAGAGCGGTAGGGAGGGAAAAGAGGTAAAGTGGCGGAGGGGAGATCCATCAACTGGAAATGCGTGCTTGCGGGGGAAGAGGCAAAGCGACACGGCGAGAAGGAGGTCAACTGCTGGGGGTTTTCGAGGGGGAGGCCGAGGGCGACACGCAGCCGCGTCGGCACGGTTGAAGCGCGGTCGGGCAGACCCCCACTCTTTCTCCCCCCCCCAACTTTATGAACCTCCCCTCGTTGAATTCCGAGTAGCGCACGTTGTTCGTGTTCTGCGTGGCTGTGCTTTTGAGGCCCACCACGCACCGATTGCACAAAGGGGAATTAAAGGCGAACGGAAGCGCCGCGCTAATCGCCGTTTAATTAGCCCGAGTCGGCTACGAATAACGGACCGTTAAGCGCGCGCTAAGCGAGGAGGCCCCTGGAAAACACAGAAAAACCTGAAATGGACCAAAAAAAACCCTGACTATTTAAACAAAAAGTACCAAATGTTACCGATGTAGAAAACTTGCATTAAACCGAAGTATGCCGCCAAGGGTCCCCAGTTGTGCCGCAAAAATGTAGGTGATGGCGTGCCGTGAACTCGCTTAAATGATTTAAACTTCGATTTAAATGAAATTTGGCACTTATAGAACAATAGTGTAGGAACAAAAAACTTGTTCCGGGCATGCGACAAATCTCGAATTTTTTCATTTTTCAACAAGACGGTGCGGTGCGCCCGCTCAATGCACCCATAGTTTATTGAACCCAACCACTGGCCACCAAACAGTCCGGACCTGAATCCAGTGGACTCACAATTTGGGAAGTTATCCAGGAAAAGGTTTACAAATCCAAGAGTAATAGTATCGAAGACTCGAAATTAAGAAAACTTGGATTGAACTCGACCGGCGTTTAATCGATTCGTCAATCAAAGAATGGAGCATTTTACTCCGGGCTTGCGTAAAGGCCACCGGAGAACATTTTGAGCACATTTTATAATTCATTTTTGTTAATACACTATTGTTCAATGTAAGTGCCAAATTTCATTTAAATCGAAGCATTTTTCACGAAGTTGTGATTTTTGTATTGGGTTCTACTTTTTTATGACTCGTAATGCAGTAGACTAGTAACGTGATGCAGTCAGCTTAAGGTCCATTTGGGTTTCGATAATATCGGAACGCTATATACTCTTCAGTGTTTTCGAAAAATCATTCTTTTTCAAATTCACCTGCTTTGATTCGTGATCTGCTGTCATTTGCTTTAACATTCCTTATATAGAATTATGTCCCTAAAACTCCACACCCGAGGGCCGAAACGTCATTTTTACCGTTGTGAATTGTTTTGCGTGGATAATGAGGTTGAAGCTGCCTAAGAATTTCGTGTTCGATTTTGGATATTTTTCATATTCAAGCGTAAAAGTTTTCTGCAAATATTCGTGGAGGAAATGGTGCACACATATATTCACTTGCAATGAGCAGTTTTACTATCGCGGATGTTGACATGAAAAGCGCGTTGAATCTGTTTTCTGAAAATCTTTGAATACATAAACGTGCATGCAATTTTATTCCGGTTAATTATCGCAGTCTATAGGATGAAACGAAAAGGCTATATATATACACATACATCTATTGCTATAAATTAATGTACATAGGAAAATGCGCCGTTTATATAGACCCGCATCCAGTTCTCCTATACCTGGTGTGATTTCCTGATAAACTATTCACGTTATGGGTAAGGGCAGAAATCCTAAAAGCCTTTTACAGTCTGTATATACGTACGTTTAAACTGCTGTTAACCGTGTTGCATCAATCGCATATACAAGGAGCAAAATCGTGTGCCCTTGCCCATGCACATAGCCTATTATTTATTAATACAATTAGCCTTATTCCGGCACCCCCTGGTGGTCTATGGGATTTATTCTTACCATGGCATTCCAATGGAAACTAACCTGTTTTTAATATAGGTTCATACGTCACTATAGGGTGTGCTGAACCGGATTAAAGCTAATTGGTCATTATTTTTGACTACGTATTGAACCTTAGTGCATAAATATAAATGTTGAAACATTACAATTACAATATGTTGTCACCGTCTTTGTTCCAAACCATCATTTCATAGGTGTATTTTCTTGAAACCATCCCATGTGGCATGGACATGGGAAATTTGGCAATGTAAATTCAACTAAAAGTTGTATTCAAATTAGGTTATGGGTGTGAGTAACCCGTGACACTGGAACAGGCTTGCTCCAAACCTTTCATAAACGGTGTCACAATGTGCACGTGTCTATACAGTGTTAATATTCAAATAATCGAAACGTACACTGCACACATGTTATGTAAATCCTACTGAAACGTTACACTTTTATACAATGTGATAAGTGAACATCAGTAAATGCTTTTTTTAGCACATAAGGACTTTATACTAAAATGTGTTTTGTTTTAACACACTTTTGTTGCCGTTTCAGAAGATTCATAATGCTGAGAATATGTTCAAACAATTTTTGTCTTAAGAACTTGTTAAGCCGGGTCTCCACCAAGACGCACATGTACGTATATACATGTATTTACAAATATATGCAAAAAACATTTGCCCTTCGGGTTTGTTTCAGCCGCAATTTTGTAAATATATGTAAATATCAAAATTGTGCACCTATTAAATGTCTTTAATAGCTGTGTATTCAATTTTGATATTTACATATATTTAAAAAATGGCGGCTGAAACAAACCCGGAGCGCCAACTTGTTTGCATATGTTTGTAAAAACGTGTTTATACGTACATGTACGTCTTGGTGGAGACCCGGCTTTATAAACTGCAAAATTACAAATAATTTGAAACTTTTTTGCCATTGAAAAACACTTGAAGTGGTTCAAGAACATGACGAAAATTCCAGTTTTAAGGACGGTACGCATCAAAGCAAATATCAAACAAAAACACGGTTTCCGAAACATGTTTTTAACAAAAATTTGCTTACTAGTTTGTGTTTATGTTTTGGTTTTCTTTTGGTGTGTACCCACCATTAAATACAAGCATCGATATTTTAGGGCACAATGTTCCCTCATTTCATCCATTATTTTGAATATTTCTCTTGGTTTTATTTTTCAGAAAATGCAATGCTTAATAACGTAGTTCAAAACCGAAAAAGTTGTCCTGGCCTCCCTCCACCAGGAACTCGTCGTGGTCCCCAACGAAGAAATTTTCGCCTCCCCGTCGCTCTTTCGTCGAGGAGGAGAATTGTTTTTCCACGGCTGTCCCCCGCCCCCTGGTGGCCTAATGTCGGTGGCACGTCGCTCTCCCAATAATCCGGCTTTTCCCCGAAGCGTCCAAAGTTCCTAACCTTCCCCTCTTGCGTGCATGTGTGCGTGACACGCACGCTACAGCAGCAGCAGAAGCAAGCGAGGCGAGCAAGCATCGACAAAGCAGCGGTTTCCCGGCAGTTTCAGTTCGTCGCTGACTCGGGTGGTGAGAAGACGTGCCGCACTGTGCAGCCAGCGTTCCTCCCGTCCCCCCACCTGGTGGTCAGCCCATTAATAACAATCCCCCCAGAGAGAGCGCTAAGCGAGTGAGGGAAAGTTCAGTCGCGACGCGCTTGTGCCGTTCATCGAACGGGTTCGCGGAAGCGCGAGTGACGCCGACCGGCTAAAAAAAACCGCACCGACCGGCGAAACGAAAGATCGGACGACACTTGGATTATACCAGCCGTTCAAGAAACTTCTTAGGTAAGTTTATCGCTTTGTTTTTTACACTCATTGAAAAGTTTTGAAATGATTTACGAGTTTTTGGGAGTTTGCAAATTGCTTTTTTGTGGCTTATGTTTGGGGAAAAGTTTTGAAATATTTTCGTACGATTTAGCTGCGGCTTGGTGCAAGTTTAGTTAGCTAGCGGTTTTTGACGTTGTGGAAAGTTTGGTAGTAGTTTGGTAGTGTATAAAAACCAGGTTTTAATCGACTATAATAGTCGATTAAAACCTGGTTGGTGTGGAGTTTAATCTGAGTTTAAGATCCAAACTGCATGGGGGCAGAGGGGGCGTGCGCCGGTTTTAAGCGTTGATGGTGTAGTGTGCAGTGTTTTTCAACTTTTTTCAGCTCACGGCACACTATCCTAGATCTAAAATTGTCGCGGCATACTTAAACAAGGGGCTAAAATTGTCGCAGCACGGCATACGTTTTTTTTAGGGAGAGGTGTTTTACAATTTTCTCAATGAAAATTAAAAAAAATCATGTTTGGAATTAAATAATCCAACTGTAATATTTTCTATCTGAATTAGATAAACCTTCAATCCTTCCACTAACTTCCGCGGCACACCTGTAGACCCTTTACTGTCAGTGTTTTTTAATCGATGTAAATCACGACTCTAGTTGTGACATATTCACATCTAATCGTACTTTCCAATTCTAAAGTTAGAAAAGTTAACAAACTGTTTTTAAATATATTCACTATCGTGTGGCGGTGAAATTGGTTAGCGTGGAATCGTAACTTAACGCACCGTTAAATGTTTTGTTTATAAGGCCAGTGCGCTGCTAGTCGGGGAATGGCGCAACCGGTCGTTAAATCCGAATTTTGTTTATTTGTAGTCGCGTCGTTTGTTATCTCTCTTCGTAGTAATAACTTTGCCGATATTGTTTTCCACGTTTGAAATAATGCACGTAGGCGGACTAACGCCCCGTTAACTTTTTTTCTGGGGATTTTAATGTTTTTTCCCCAAAAGCGGAAATACAGAGGTTGACGAAGATAGGCCTATCATCGTATTTTTTTGACCGGCATGTGGTTTTCTAATAAGCATGCATGAAGTTGCTTGTACCAAAGTCGGTTTGAATAAATCATTATGATCGGTGCAAGTTTCAACATTGTGGTAAACCTGGTCGTGCATTTTAATTGACGCTTATTCGCATGGTTTAGGTCTCTTTTAAACTTTTAATTGTTGTTTGATAAAATACTCTCAAGCGTATGATGAGCAAATCCTTTGTTCCCGAAGCTTAAATCGCCGGTTAAGTTTTCAACTTTCACCTGATAAAAAGTAAATTTGGTTTGCTTGAAAGCTACTTTAATATCTTGGCGACTTTAACCGCCGTTAAAAATGCCCGCTTGATCAGTTTCACCATCGTTAGTTAACTATAAGTGGTGATTAAAAAGGGTTAAACGTTTTATTTTCAAAGCAGTCCTATGTATGGGCACCAGGTCCTTTGCGTCGCGTGGGCAGGGTCGGCTTCATTGGCAATTCAAATTTCAGTTTTTTTCAATGAAAGACCGCCGTCCTTCTTATTATTATTGTTATTATGCATTATTATTAAATCCTTTTGTTTTTTTCTATTTCGTATTTCATCCGATAACGCCTTTTCTCTGACCTCAAGGGAAACTCATTAATTCAAGGGGCTCGGCTGATTGGGCGGGTGGACACGCATGCACTTGTTCGGACGCCGTTGCTCGTCCTATTGTTCTCGGGGAGTTTTTTATTTTATTTATTTTTTTCAAATAAATTTCTAGTTTAGGCAGAAAATAGGCGCGGGTCGTCGTAAAAACTCGTCCTTTTTTCCGCGAAACCCGAGTGTAGCCCACGAAATTTGAGCGAAGGCAGTTTGCCAAAAACGCGTGAAATAAATTATTTTGCACGTAAAATCCGTCGAAGTCCCGTTTTGTTATCCTATCCTTGACAAGTACAGATCGGAAAACAACTGAGTTTGTCCAAATCGGGCCTTTTCCCGTATTCCAAAAATATCGAACAAAAGAGACCCATGGAAAACATGCCGGTCAAAATAGGCGTGGCAAATTTCACCGGATGTTGGAATGCATGGTGGATTTTGAAATGTTTAGTGGCCCTTTGGAAATTGGGTCCCTGTCACAATAGCTTTTACTATCGCTTATGGAGCCTTTTCTCCTCATCATCAGACTTTGATACTTAAAATCATCGATAACCGTGTGGCATGTTTTTTTTCTCTACATATCGGGGTTTTTGAAAAGAAATATCTGAGAAGACCATTGCGCTGAGGTCCTTTGTGGCCAACCGCGATGATGCCTGCGGTTTGCCTCAACCTTCGTCATTGTAATCAGCGCTTATCGAATGGACAAGTTTGAAAAGCTCTTTTGCGGATTTCATCACATTAAACCCAAAAGATGGAATATATCAACACATTTAACCACACTTTGACTTATTTAACCGCACTACCTAATTTAACTTCATCGCATTTACCACATTTAACCGCACTTTACCCACACTGGCTAATTTTGCCTATTTTAGCTACTTTTAACTACATTTTGTCTGTTTTAACCACATTTGACCACACACTGCATAAATTAGCAACCCCGTTGGTCAAAGTGTACAAAATCCAACTGATTAACTTTGACCGTTCTCGTCCACAAAACCGTCCGAGTTTGTCATTTTTTCGAAAAAGTTTTTTGAATTTGTCCATTGGAAATGTGTTGTCGCCTGATGTGCGAAACCAAACGGAAACGTCGCGACGTTTCGCAAGCCGCTTCGAGTTGGCTTTTGTAGGGGAAATCAGCGCGGCTTCGCGCCTTCTCTTCCATCCTCTTTAACGAGTTCGCCGTTCGCTTCCCGTCCCCTCGACCCCCCGGGGCACCTCCCCTGCCTGCACGTGTGCCATTCAATTTTCCGTCGGCGGCGTTTGCCTCTTCTTCTTCGCCTCTCTCCCCGCGTTTCCACCTGTCGCCGGGTTGCGCCCGTACACCTGCGGGGTGGCGCCACTCGCGCGTGCGTTCGACAACGAGGCGTTCGTTCTTTTTTCTCTATTTTCGAACGCGGTTAATTTCTGGAAAATCCGTGATTTTCGTCGCGATTTAGTCAACATTAAATTTATTTATTTATTTATTTATTTCAATCGTTCAACACTCAAAGAGTACAGATTTGGCCCAAAGGGTCCTCGTTCATATGTTGAGAATAACAACACATCACATATTCTGCACATCATAAATGCAACGTCGCGTACCGCTTTTGCGTAACATGCTGTCGTTGCGGGATTTTCCGTTTTCATTTGCTATTTCCGTCGCGTTTCTACTTTCCCCGAATGAACCGACCGCCATTTTGGGCATAAAAACGTGTTATTTTCACGTAAACATATGTAGATTTAAAACTTCGATGATTGCTGCATTTTCGAGCAAAGTTATTTTTGAGCAATTTAGGTAATTCATTTTTTCTAAATTCACAGAATGCGTGTGCCTTAATAATCGAAATTGGAGTGACCGAATTGTTCTTTTTGCGCCTTGCTCGTGTTTTAAAATAGCACGATAACATCTGATACCAGTATGTGTTTATCCCGATAACGGATGCGGCGTTCCCCTTTAAAACGACACTTTAACGGGTATTTACCAGTTTTCCGCTATTTGCAATGAAAAGAAGACCGAGGTTAGGCTAGGCTAATAAGACGTCGGCGAAACGGCATCGTACGATACAGGACGTCGGCAGAACTCCGATGCGTGCGCTGTACTTGGCGTTTAAAACGGCTTTATTAATCTGTAATTAATGTCAGGCGAAAATTTCTCGATTCTCCTGTTTCGTATCCCTATAAATAGCCGAAATGTTCTTTATGACAGACCCCACGAACTCTGTTGTTGTTTGAAGTGGGGTGAGGAAACGACAGCAAATACGTGCCAATTAAAAACGTTTACGGTGTAATGAATACGATATTGCGTTTCTCTCAAAAGGTGCTTCAAAGTTTTTTAAGGATGAGTCCGGGGTCCGCACTTTTCGTATTGATCGCATTCGATCCGTCAAACCTTGTGGCGGGTCCAAACGCCATCTAGCGATCATCGGGGTAAACTGACTCTGGTGGAAAATTTGCAAATAATCTACTCTACATTAATTTTGCTAGATTGCGTATATGTTGGAAAAAGCAGTGTTGTGCAAGAATAGTGTGTATTAAATGCTTAAACAATGTAGCGAATTCTAGGGTGTAGGATATAGTAGTAAAATGCAGTTCAATTTAACGTTTTCAGCATCGGTTTCGCAGAATATTAGACGATCCAATCTAGTGCTGACACATATTTCCATTTAAGCTCCTATTTCTTTAACCACATAAGTTTGTCGGTGATTTTGATGCTCAACGGGGGATACATCCGCCTCTGCGCTTTATGGTCGACCCCCGCGTTGCAGTCCGTCAGGTTTATCGCCTCGACTCTGACGTCACGCGGCGCGCATGTAGGGTATCGCCGGTTTTTTTTTGGTGTGTGGTTTTTTTTTCTCCGTCGGGGATTTGGCCGGCTGCCCGCGTATCTCTCACCCTGTACAGGCCGCCTCGGTCGTTCGTCTCCGCCGCGGCGCTGAAGCAACAGGTCTCCCGCTCTCTCTCTGCCTCCCCTAATGAGGCGTTGCGTGTCTGCCACCGCGCTACTCCGTGCCCCAGCCGCCCGCAATTTGCACGGAATCGGGGAGCGGCGTTCGTTCGCGCCCTCATTAAAACGCAACCCGACGATCCACCTGCGAAGCGCCCCTCCCGCTCTCAGATACGGCGAAGTCGTTAGCACTCGCCGAGGATATGATGTCACGAAGGGGCTGAAAAGCGATTCAGCCGTTGACTAGGCCTTGCAACCTGGGCTACCTCAGCTTGCTCGATCCTCTAGGCTAAACCACGGGGCTCCAATCGTTTTGCCTTAGATAGATGGGGGCAATCTGGGTCGGCTTCATGCCGGGATAGTTCCTTTAAAATCGGCCGAGTGTTCTATTGATACTACGGGACCCAACCCGTCTCGCCAATGTTTTATAAGGGTCGTTAAGTAAAGTGGGTATTCAGACAAGTGTAAAAAAAGAAAAAAGCCCAAAGGGTAATCTCATTAGCACAAAAGGTTACTTTAGGGTAGGTTTTTTGTCTTTTGGAGCTTTTCTATTTGGCATTATTCGCGAATTATTTATGATAATATTTTCCCAATTTGTATTGAATTTGGTCAATCGTACACTCGAATCGTTGTACTGAGCAATAATGCGATGAAAAGTATGGTCCCAACGAACGCAGTTTTTAAATCTTAGGATGGATAACAAATATAACGGCCCTTAAATTATCTATCAACAATGGGCTTAGTCTGCAGTGACTTACAAGACAACAAGGATGAAATTTCAAGACCCCAAAACCAATTTCTAGGGCTGTTCAATATAAACTACTTTTGCATTACAATTTTTGCAACTGACGCAAAATCGGGAAAACTCCCCTTTTTCCAAGCCACATCATTTTACTATGTCGGGCATGCGCAAACTCGTCCAGTGGGGATAAGGGCCTCTGAAAATTGCGGCTTTAATCTACGCCAAGCGGTCCTAAAGGCCTCTTGCTTAGGCCTATCGCAGTCGGTGAAAAGCGAAAGAGAAAGCGCGTCGGTCGTCGCCGTTTCTCCCGTTGCGTCGTCGCCTGTTTTGACAGCGGCAAACCGTCGCTGGCAGCCGGCGGAAGATGGATCGATTTTAAATAGTCGCCTCCTCGTCACTCCTCCTTCCCTCTTTTTAACTTCTTCGCCTCGGGCGAGGCTGATTTTTCTCTCTCTCGCTTCTCCCCTTATTTTTTTTCTCTTTTTTTTGCCTCCCCTTTGATCCCCTCCTTCCTGCATTCTCGGTTTGAACTTGGTGCGGCGGACCATAACCTTGACAACGTGTTTTTTCTCCCTGTGAGCCGGTGCCGCTCTCGGAAATTTAAGCCCCTTCTCTCCCCCTACGAAGCCTCCTAAGCGCCGATCTCTAATAATACCGGGTGGTTTTCCCCCCACCCTCAGCGCGTTGTTGTCGTAGTTTATTTTTTTGGTACTTTTTTTTTTGCCGTCGTGCGCAAACGTTCTCGCCAGCCGTCCTTTGCACGTTTTCCCACTCCCACGCAATTGATTTGCCGCCACCCTTACCCTCAGCCCCTGTATCACCGATACTCATTTCGCCGACAGCCATATGCGATATTAGACCGACATTACGGATAGGTGATATTATTTTTTGTGCTTATCATAGGACCTAAAACGTTATATACTATATATAATATGTTCTCGTTGAAATGGAAATTGGCGACGAATTGGGCTGAAGACGAAGTGGAAAAATTGGATATTTTTTTGATTTAGAATTGGTAGTGTTTAGCTAATATGAATTTAGTTGTCGCTATAAACCATATTGCGGAGTGACGTTGATGACAGTATCACGTGGCTTTTAATTCATTGTTATTAATATGAAGATCAAAATATGTATAGTAGGGATGGTGAAGGAAAATTTCCCATTGCCCTATCCATCCAAACTTAGTGCAGCGGTTATGCATACATTTTATCCAAATCGGTGTTCATCTAGGATCAAATCCGTTCCGTAATTACAGGAATGTTGCATTTCCGCACGAGCGCCCTCTAGCTTACGAGTTTTTTCGCAGAACCCACGTTTGTTCGAAAACCTCGGTTAGCCAACCGCCTTAAAGCCCGTTTTAATCGCTGGTTAGCCCGGTGATGTTTTTCCTCGTTTTTTTGGGCACCGACCCAAAACGGCCGCGTTTCCTCCGGGAGGGAGGCGAGAAGCACGTTCGCCCCCGGGGTGCGAGGGGGACGTGGTTACCCCCCACATCGTGGCCTACTCAGAGCCCTGTCTTGCGGACTAACGTGGGAGACGTGAAAAAGGAGCTGCTGCTGCTCCTACTCCCGAGAAGAAAAAAAAAATGCAACCACGACGAAACCCTCGGGACCGGGTTACGAGCGAATCTAATCTCGGCCTGAAAAACGGCACGACGGGCTTTTCTCGGAAATATGGCGCCGCTCGGTGAGGGGGCTGAAGAAGGGGTCGGGAGGGAAAGAGAGTTTCTCGCCCCTGTCGCCAGTGTATGGGAGATGGGAAAACACGTAGGGGCCGCCGCCTAATGAGAGGCTCGGGGGAGCTTGGGTCCAACGAACCAAAACCTCCGAGGCTTCGGCCACCATGATTAGTAACCGTGAAAGGCAGTGCAATTTTGAAAACGTGATTTTTTTTATCCCCAATAGCTTTTCTCGGGAAGATGGGTCCGTGCTTTTTTTGCTTTTTCCTGAAAATGCGGAAATTTCCCCGAATTCATTCGTTGGAATTGCCTTTTTTGCTTAAATTCTGTTTTCAGTTTGTTTGCAGAAAAATAGCTTCTGTGACACATTTGCTATGGAAAACTTGCTTTTCGACTTTGGTTCTTTGCGACGGCAACCATCGATTAGGTGACTGGAATGACATGACATGCCATGCCTATGACATTTCAGAAACAGTACTTAAAATGGTAGTCATCCATTACTTAAACGGGGCTGAAATGCCCTGCTATGTCTATGGCATTCCAGCGACCTATGTAAAGGTCTCTATCCACTTAGGATGGTTTAGTTGCTAAAAATAAGATTTCGAATCTTCTAAACAGTATCCCTTTCTTAAACGGTTTTTTCTGCTTGGAACAGTTTTCTAAGCGTACCCTATTTCGGTCAGCACAAATGGTGGATTGTTGTTCTTATCTCCCCGACGAGACTTAACGCTTTTTTTTATTATTTCTAATTTGGTGAAAAAGAAAAGAAGAAAACAAAGTTGTTTATACGTTGGTGTCCGTCGTATTTTCAACGTGTTGCACGTAGTCGGAAAAGCGGCGAAATCGTTAATTGGCGTCGGTCGTAATGAGTAAACGTTGACCCGTAATTAACGAGCGAGCGACTGCCGGCTGCTTAATGGCTGGCGCCAAGCCCGATTAAAGACGACGACCTAGAATAATCCTCCTCCTTCTTTGTTCCCTCCCGAACAGCGTTGCGCTTCCCCCTTCGCTGGATTTGCTCCTAGAATTGATTTTCGCGAATCTAGCGCCTCTGCCATCGCTTTTTCTGCCTCCTCAAACCCCATTTTTATTCCGAGAAAATTGGCAGAGAGAAGACGCGTAACGAGCGGTAAGCCTAAATCCCGCCTTAATTTTTACGGAAATTTCGAGGGAAATCCGGGGATGCGAAAATTAAAAAAATGCTTTGGTTTTCGGTCGCGCGTAACGGGATATCGCCTATCGCGTTGGCCTCCGAGGGTGAACTCGCGTTATCGCCGACGCAGGCTTGAGGCTGATCTTCGCCATAGCGCAGATAAATCGCGAACGACTCGAGCGGGACGTGAGAAAAACAACAGCTGGATTTTTCTGGGCTTTGAAAGACCGCATGCGTGTGGACAAGTTTGAAATCGGAAATCACTTGGGATGCGGAGGCATTTTTTTTTATCTGTCGAATGTGCAAGCTGCGCTGTCATCAAGCGCACGTATGCTAGATTGTCGAAGCCGAAAACTGAAAAGCCATACCATACATTGACGTTTCAACCTTTTCGGTTTTTAGCTCTGGCTACATGTTCGGTCAGCTATTTTACGGCGCATATTGCCGAACCTTTTACATAAGTATATCACAATGTTGGGCCAACGTTGGATTTTGGTTAGCAACGTTGATAGTTGGCTAAACGTTGGCCCAAATATTTTTGGTTACTTGGGAATCCATCCACCTATACAGTGAGGGAAAAAAGTATTTCAACACCCTAAAAATGTCCAACAACGTAATAAATACATGATCTTTTCCAACAAAACTTGTACTAATGTAAATAAAAACTTGCTTAAACAATCCTATTATAATTTCTACTGTGTACTATGAGCGGAATTAAAGTTATATTGAAAAATAGTAAAATCAACTGGGACAAAAAGTATTTCAACACTTCTATCGAATTGTGTTGTTGAGGTTGTAGGATGTTATTCAAATAGTCTTTGAACTTCAAATGTAGTTAAATAGCTACTGGCAGTCTATAAAAGTATAAATTATGTGTATTACTAGTGAAACTTGTAGTAAAATGTCACCAAAAAAGGCTGAGCTGTCAGAATGAGTGCGAGAAACTGTAATATTGTTATGTGAACAGGGAAAATCATATCGTGAAATTGCCAAAACATTGAAAATGGATCACACCACTGTTTACTAGGTTGTGCAAAAGAAAATTGAAACAGGAACAACTCAAAACAAGGCTCGTTTTGGACGTCCAAAGATGCTCAATGGCACTATGGTACGATCAATGCTGAGGGAAGTTAGGAAATCTCCCTTCATAAGTAGCCAAACACTTGGCAAAGACATTGAAACAACATCAGCAGTTGTTGTGACACCAAAAACTGTGAGAAATTATTTGCACCAAGCTGGAATGAGTGCAGGAAGACCAAGAAAGAAGCCCTTCATTACCGAAATCAACAGGCAAAACAGGCAGGATTTTTGGAATTCTGTGATGAATCAAAGTTTAATCTGTTTGGTTCTGATGTGAAAAAGTGTGTGTGGCAAAAAACCCCACTGCATTGGATGTTAAACATCTGAAAGCAACCATCAAACATGGCGGAAGGCATGGCATGGTTTGGGGCTGTATGGCAGCATCGGGAACTGGAAAAAATGGCAATAATTGAAGGCACCATGACTGCCAGGGTGTATATTGAGATTTTGGAACATAAATTGTTGGAAAGCTCTGAAAAATTAGGGCTCAGAGAGACATTTTTTCCCCAACAAGATAACGACCCAAAGCATCAGGCCAAATTGACCGAAGAATGGCTGCTTTATAATGTCAGAAGAAGACTCAATACACTCCCCCCCCCCCCAATCACCTGACTTGAACCCTATTGAACATATGTGGGCCATTTTAGACGACCAAATAAGAAAAACAAAGTTCAGCAACAACAAAAAAACTGGAATTCATCATTCAAGAGGAATGGGCCAAAATAGAGCTGGAAGTTACCCAAAACCTAATAAACTCAATGTCCAGATGATTACAAGCTGTAATTGATGCACATGAACTCCATACGAAATATTAAATTACTAGAATGAGTTAGAACTCATGCAATGGCTTGTGTTGACATACTTTTTTCCCCATTCAGTTTACTATTTTTCTGTATAATTTCTTTTTCGTTCATAGTCTCATGCTGAAATTTTTAGAAAGTGTCTGGAATATCTTTAATTTACCTCAGTAAAACGTTTTTTTTGTTCCCTCCCTATATATATTTGAAAGGTATACCTCTCGTGTTTTCAGCTTTGCTTAAGACACAAGCAGTCGGCGCCACCAATGGACGGAATTCGGAAGCGCGGAGAAGCACGGCGGAATTAAACGGTCGTTAACGGCGGTTTCTACTCGCTGTTAACTTTGCCATCCTCCGAGCCGCGCCGCTGGAGGATGGAATTCTGCGCATTTGCCGTTCGAAAAAAATGCGAGGCGTTTAACTGCCCCTTAACGGCTTTTCGCGCGAGTCGTAAACGCGGCGCTGCATGCATGCAGCTGGGTTTTATGGGCCAATATCGTATAGGACCTTTTTTTTTCTCTCTCTCTTTTTCTCTCCCGTTTTTCCTCCGCCTCCCGTTTTTCTAATTACGATTAATGGATTTCGCATGTTCCGACTATAGCGTTCGGCGCGTCCTCAAAAAGCGCCTCTGCCGCCGCCTTTTTTTCGCCTCCACACGGATGCGACCGAAGCGTCAGCTCCGTTCGCTCTGCTCCTAATCGATCCGCGCCCCAATGATACCTTCGCCGATGCGGAAGTAATATTTTTCAATTAGGGTTGACGTTTTAATGCCACTTATGCGGGTGGCCCCCATTGGACGGGAGACGAGCGCTGCAACTGATTACCGACGGAAACGACTCAAATCCACGCCGATCACCCGGGGGACGCAACCCGCCTCGGGTCAGCGGCGTCAACTTTGCACGCTCTAGGGGCGGACGCAATGGGCGAGGCTGCATGCATCGTAGGGATGTTGCGATACTATTGTTGTTAGTAACATAGTATGGTATCGATAACGAGTATTTTAGGACTGGATATTTTGCTTAACTCGAACATGATATCATGTGGTTCAGTTTTGAAATTTAAAAACTGAATATATTGATAATAATGTTTTTGCATTACATGTTTATTCAAATCACAGTACATGTTTGTGATATGAAGTGTTTTGTTTTGCCATATGTAGGCTATGGTTTGGCCAATCGAAATCCATACTTTGTTTTAGTACCCTAGCAGTTTTATCCCTATGCAGTTAAGCGATAACGTTCGAAAACTGATCCAGACACAACCGTGTACTAAGCAAGGCCTCACTTTCGTGAAGCAGATTTCGAAATGCGGGTGTCCAATTTTTTGTGTGTGTGTTCGTGTGTTTTTACAAAAGTGGGAGCCGCAACTGGAATCTCTCCCTCGTGGCGCCACCTGCTTTTTTTTCTTATTTTCTGCCGGTTGCCGCGTAACGACGCCCGCAGCCGTCGATCGAATCGATAGGGAAAAGCGGCTCGACGGGTTTTTGGAGGGAATAGCGTTCGTTCGATCGTATCCGATGTCCGGTCATTTGAGGGGTTGTTTACGTCGTTGTTCCGCGACACCGTTTTACGTCACTCCACCGTATAAACGCATACCGCCGTCGGCCATTCCTCCCGCCCTAGCACCCCCTGTGGCATTCCTGGCACAGAAGAGCGTTTATCTTTCGTTCTTTTGTGTTTGAGCCGCCTCTCCTCCTCCCTCTTATATACGCGTTCCTGCAAACTCATCTTTTAAGCTGATTAAAAGTAAAAAAGCCCCTCGTTCGCTTTCCCGGTTTTTTTTAAGCCGCTTTTTCGACGCCATTTTTTCTTTTTTTTTTTCGGTATTGCCTTCAACAGCTTCTTCGGCGTGGGTTTCGAAAGGAGTTTTTTTTTCTTCGGCTGCCGTCAACAGCGAACCGCAGGATTTGTTTTTTCTTTCTCTTGTCGTAGCTTTTTTTTTATTGTTTTTGGCTCACCTTCGTCGTCCTACGTCGGTTCCGAACGAGGACAATCGCCGTTTTTTTCTTCTTCTTTTCCTATTTTTACGAGAAGCTTTAATTCGCATTTTTATCCTTTTTTTGAGCGCACTGACTCGCGACTGGCCCTGTATTCTTCACGCTTTTACCGCACTCTTGTCTTCGGCCTAATTTTTCGTTTTCAAAAGACGCAGTGACAGAGGGCAGAGCAGTGGAGAAAAACTAACCTTCGTATACTCGATTCGGTGACCGTACTTTTCAACACATCGAAATTTGACAGAGCCGCCTCAATGATACCCAAAAGTGTATTTTTCGCCGATTAACCTTTCAAAAGGGCCTCTCAAAAATATTTCATTTGACATAATATGCATGTATTTACAATAAATAACGACGAGAAAGCATGGGTTTATGCCATCACGAGGCACTGTACAATTTCTATGGGTTGAAAGGTCCCGTGTTGAATTGTCTTAGAACCACTCGATTCAACCATATGATAGGGCCAGGGGGTAAAATTCGGTAATCAGACTTTTTAAATAAAGATATTTCAACCCATGGAAACTGTACTGGGTCTCATTAAATCATAAGGTTTCCCTTTAGCGTGTATTTTTACAGATTAACCTCTCGAACATATTTCATATGACACGTACGTGTCTTCTCAATAAAGATCTACGAGAAAACTTGTGTTTACGGCATAAAACGGCGAGAAAACTTCGTGTTTGCAACAACACGAGGCTCATTTGAAAAGTCCTGGAGCCGTAAAATTCATGAGACCAAATATAACCCGTTGTTTCACGACAGCGCGCTGTTTGATAATGAAAATGTCAAATGGCTTGGTCTGCTGAAACTGACAGACAGCAGGGATTTCAATGCTGAGGTATTTTGGGTTAGAAGCCAAGATATCTTAGTATTGATTCCGAAGGCAGTCGTCAAGACAGGTATCAGTAAAATATGAGGCGAGGGTAAACGACAGTTCTTTCAATCCGATAACTGTAATAAAGATAGTGTTGAGGACAGTCGTTCATGTGTGTACCGTTCTCGTGTGACTTTGAAACGAGACAACACGTTGCGAACCTCAAAATGCGTTCACCCCTCCCCCCTAATCCTCCACCCCACGAAAAAAACTGATTAGATATTTTACCCGTCACGAAAAACGAACCACGCCAAAACGAAAGATAAACGCGTGGCGTGATGTAATGTCTCGTCTCGTAATTTCGTAATGGCCCGTGTCCTTTTTCTCGCATCTGGGACAGTGCCTCCTCCACCCCCTATTCACGGGGCGGAGTCTCCACGGACCGAACCGTGTCGCCAATCCTTAACCCTGGATTTGGGTTGTTGCGACGTTACAGTGTGAATATTTAAAAAAAAAAACGTTTTTCGCTGTTGAGGTTTACGGAAAAATGATCCCATTTTTAATAAATCCGCGAAATTTAATTTGTCCATTCATACATCATTCGACAATAACCTTCTTCAAGCAAGAGGCTGGTGTCGTAAAATATGAATCTGTGAATGCACAGATTCCAGGCACCAATTTGAAGTTCCCTCATTTAAAAATCTTTTAAATTAGCGTTTTAAACGAACAGGAGAAGTTGGAAATTTGAGCGCAGCAGGTAAAAGCTCCGGCTTTCAACTTTTTTAAGGAACGCTTTTTTCTCCCATCGATTAGACACCCGCTGAATAAAAAAGCAAGCAAAAAAAAAGAAACGGGCGCATTTATCCGGGAGGCGACGGTTTCGTAATGAAAAAGCAGCCCGTAAAAAGTGGTTGGAAAAGAGAAGCCGCGTATATACGCTAGTGAGAGAGCGAGAGCACGTACCGCTTATATTGTTGGAAGAAAATCCCCTCCCCTCGCTCCCCTTGTCCGCCTGCCTCTTCCCCCACTAGGCCTAATCAGCGCAGAAATGCTGCGGTAATCATCCCTCGGAGGGGCGAAGGCGCGCTACGGGGGAGCGGCACGTACACGCACGCTAAAGCCGAACCATCGATCCGTCCGCCCTACTTAAGCGGCTTCCGCTCCGAGCGCCGTTAACGAAGCAGCCTCTGCCTGCCTTCTCTCTCTCTCGATCGCGACCCAAGTACTAACCTCCCTTCCCTTCTCTTCGTTATTTCCCCACCCCTCCTCTTCTCCTAAAAATACCTCCGAAACGGCTACGGGAAATGAGTTTTGTCGCACTTCGGAAAGTTTTCCCACATTTTCAAACCGCGGT
>JAQGAE010002011.1:0-19718 GCA_034696685.1 Julus scandinavius | reverse complement strand
GGCGGTACGGACTCGTAGACCCTGCGCTGTTTGAGGACCTGCAACTCGTCCTCCATAGCTTCCAGCCATTTATCGGATCCGGGGCCGAGATTGCGTCACTGAACGTCGTTGGATCAGAATCCACGACGTTCACCTCAGTCTTACTTCTAGTTTCTGAGGATAAAGGAACCTGCTCGTCCGAAACTTTGGATTCCTTTGTCCGATCCTCAGTCCCCTCGTCTGTCGGGCCAATTTCAAACTCCCCCTCAAAAGTGTTATGTGGGGAGAAGTTAAAGTCGTAATCATATTCGACCTTGTTGTCCCGGCAGTACGTGCTGATTTCATTGGTGGAACGAAAATGCTTTCCACCTACGTAATAATACACATCAGCACGTTGCCCCGTCTGTCTGGGTTGAAGAACCCGTCTCCACGTGGAAGATCCACAGTCGGGGAAACACAAGTTATAAACGGACTCGTGGGCGCCTCCGCGGTAGGATCACCAGTTTTGGGGGCCTCGGCAGGAATTTCGTCCGGAGCTTTTTGTCTGAATTCTGGTATGGACATATGTCCTGTGGAGCGATTGTCGGGACCGGTCCCCATGATTGCCTCGTCAACCCGGACTTGACTAGACTCGAAAATGCGGCCTAGTTCCGGGTTGAAGAAGCGGTACCTTCTTGTCGTCCGAGCGTAGCCGATGAGTACCCCGCTTATGGATGTGTCGTCAAATTTCCCCTTACGTTGAGCCTGAGGGACAAAACTGTAGACCTTACTACCCACAGATCGAATTTGGGAGAGGTTCGGCGTATACCCTATGAGCCGCTCGTAAGGAGAAACCATGTCGAGTATCCGTTGGGGCAGTCTGTTCTTCAGGTAGGTGAAGGTATGGAGGAATTCTGCCCAAAACTAGTTTCCCAAACTGGAGTCGCGTAACATGACTCTTATGGCTTGAACGGCTGTTTGATTGAACCGTTCAGCCACTCCATTCATATGGGGAGAGTAGACATTCGTGCGCAGATGTCTAATTCCCCTGTCCGCATAGAATTTTTCGAACGGTTTGGAGCAGAATTCTCCCCCATTGTCCGTCTTAATGGCCTTCACCTTATGACCAGTCGGGTTCTCCATTAACCCGATGTACTTGGAGATACAGCCCATGACCTGGTCCTTGCGTTGCAGGGGATACACTTTGCACCAACGCGAGTAGTCGTCGATCAGTGCCAGATAGTACCGACAGCCTGTACCCGAAGGGAAAGCAATCGGCCCCCATACATCCGCATGGATCAGTTCCAGTGGTGCCTTTAAATGGATTTTATCCTGTGCCGGGTGGGTTAGTCGGCGCATTTTGCATTTGAAACACGCCTTACAGTTCCGTGGTTTATCTGTCAACTTCGGCAGACCACGGAAATGCTGAGACATTGATATATGCAGAATCGTGTCCTGACTAATGTGGCCAAGTCTCAGATGCCACAATTTCAAATATGAAGATTGGGCCAACCCACCAGTGGCCCGACACCGACATTGGTTGCAATAATTTCTTGCCAAAGTCGGGTCGAGGCACCGCTGTCACATGATACAGACGGTCTTCTTTGTTAAAATCAACAATTTGGACTCCCCGTTTGTCGAAAACCCGAATTTTGTCCGCTGATCCCTTCCAGGTGCAACCTGCCGATTGGCTAATCTGGGAGGCTGAGAGGAGATTTCTCCTACCTGACGGAGCATATGCAACATCGCGGATGGCAGTGAGACGCTTTTGGACGTTCACTACAGAAGAAAACACGATTGTACCCCTACCAACAATCCGGAATGTCCCAGAATAGGAGTACATGTCGATGGGGGCTGTTTCCTGGTTTTCCATGAACCAGCGGCGATCATGACATATGCTCATGCCCGCCCCGGAATCCCAAGTCCACCGATCGTCGTTACCCTCGTCAGCAGTCAGTGCAACAACGAGGATGTCAAATTCGGCCCATTCCCCGGGAATGGTCATGTTGTCAGTGGTTCCCCCGGACTTGCCCCCAGAGCTAGTCTTTTTCTTCCCCTTCCGCTTGCCCTTGGCCCCTTTTGGCTTCTGCCCCTGCTGTACTGCAGGGCCTGCGGAAACAGGCTGCATCGGCACATAAGGGGCTGTCTTGGGTATGGCACCCTGTCTTCCCGATCCGAGGTTGACCCGGCAGGTCGCTTGAAGGTGACCCTTCCTCCCGCAACGAGTGCAGGTCCAGGTCTTGGTTGGTCCGGAGGGTGCTGTTCCTGGCGGCGTCGAAGCCGCACCGCAGAAGGAAGCAAGGACATCGCTTCCGGCACTCCCCGCTAATCCGGCTGCGCTCGCCCCCCGGGTATACCTGATGCTGTTGGCCTCAGCAATCAGGGCAGCCTTGACCTTCGCTGAAACGAAATCCGCGTCAGGCCAAGTGTGCAGGAGCTTGATTTTCAAGTCGAAGCTCGGAGGAAGACCCATCAGCATCTGGAACGCCAAGTCCATGCCATCGACCCGGCGACCCGCTTCTTCCAGTTGAAGAGCTACACGCTCCACCCGGGCAAAGTAGCTCTCGATGGACTCTAGATGTTCCATCCGCAGGGATTGGAACTGGCATCGAAGCTGCCAGATCCTCTCGCGGGTAGTCGGCTCATATGTATGTTGGATATGAGCCAACACCTCCCTGCATTGGGTTCCGGTGAAATCCTGGAAGAGCGTCTCCCTAATCCAAGGGTGTACCAAGAAGAAAATAATTGAGTATGCCTTTTGGCACCTGTCCTCGAACCTATCCCGGTCGGCCTAGGCGGCGGCCTTCTCGGGATCCTTGCGGTCCTTACTTACGAACCGCAAGAGGGACTGGTACATCAATGCGACTTTCAGTTCCTTCCTTCAGGTCGCATAATTGGATTCCGTGAGGAGTGAAATCCTCGGCGGCCTATAACCGGAAGTAAGCGAGAAGTGGTATCCGTCAGCCATGTTTTACCGGAATGTTGTTCGGTGCGAATTTAGAATTTTTCGGGAGTCACGCGAACAAGAAACGTCGTCAGTAAAACCCACGCGCAAATCCGTCGCGATAAAACTCCGCTTCCTTGAGACGGCGTCCCGACGAAAAACCTGAAAGTAGAGGGTAGACGGGCGTCAGGACGATCAGCAAAAATCAAATTATGAAACACTTACATAAACTACATAAATTAAGTCAGGACACACTCATTATTTGCATAATCAATAACACCACCCGACATTGCCCAAACCAATAAAGCCAAATATCAGTATGGTACTCGCTTTCCCAAACCCGAACCATTCATGCATGATCCACATCGATGACGGCACGAATGTCTGGCAGAGGGATTGGTTGGGTATTCATCAGACTGTTCGATAATTTTTTTTTAATCAGGAACCGGCCAAATACTGGCCGTTGAAGGGCGTCCGTTGGGTGGGCGGCCCCACAGAAACACAGCAAACGAAGCTGATGCGGATGGAGGCGGACCAAAACAAACCCTAACGAGACAGGCCAAAAACAAAAACAACCCCGGCTGAATCCAGCAAAAACCGAAATCACGGTCACGTCTGCCTATGAAAGCAAAAATAATGCCAAGAACCCCGCACACGAACCCCAAAGTCTCCGAGCGGTGACGGCAACTGCGACGGCGATAGTGATCAAGTCCAAGGCGTCGAATGGCGTCCAGTCCGGCGTCCAAATAGCGGCGGTCAACCTGAACACTCAAACCGTGAGTACTTTGGTCGTGCTGGTGACCATAGGCTTTAAGCGGGCGGCCTCAATATGAGCCCTGCAGCGGGATGCACTGGCCATGAAGGCCCCAATCACCAACGAGTCCACGATGTTTGAAAACAGATGAACCACGCTCTGCTACCATGTTGGGTTTATTGCTGCCGTGAAACTTTTTAAGCAAAATAAAAACTCACAGTCCACTGTTCCATGTCATCTAATCCTTTTTTTATTTTCCATGTTTGTTTAGGAGCTGAAAAGACCACACGTCACCATGGCAATCCGTTCGTAACAACAACACCAAAAAACCAAGATGGCGCTCGGGCCAAAAAAAAAAAACACTCCCAACAGTGGCGCCACCTGGGGCCAACCACTACACTATGGTAAGTATACAAGGGGGGAAAAGAAAAAGGTTAATACATTTCTAATTAACCTCATTTCGAATCAACTAATGAATTTCATTTACCCTCCAGGTTTCTCGCCGGACGTCGTCATCGGGTCCGGACGGCCGCCAGGCAGGTAAGGTACCCATTTAGTTAACCTTAAAAATCGATTCAGTTCAACCGGGTCACGCCACCCCCATGTTAACAGTTTTGACGGTGGCCCGTTGCCATTGGCTTAACGCGCCAGCCAAATGTTTGCCGCGGCCATAAAGTTTCAATGTGCCAGCCAACCGTGTGTCGTCTGCCGCAAATTGGATGCGTGATTGGTCGTGCACACGTGCTTTTGGAAAGCGCACCCACCTCAAGAGGTTCTTTGCGGGTCGCCCATTGTTGGAAGTTTTTCCGGCCTATTGAGTTGTCGATGCCCGCCGGTTTTTGGGCCCTTAACGCTGCTATTTTTCGAGGCGGTTTGCCCAATGGTGCAACCGGAATAAACGTGTATTGGCCAATTATGTTTTTCCGTGTTCATGGCCTCCCCGTGACCGGGAACCGTTTTTCACGGAGTAAAAGGGACAGCGACGATCTGACGTTATTCGCCGTGGTTGTTGCATGCGGAACATTTTTCACGCCAGGGTTAAAAAGAGGAACGCAATGGCGTGATAATTTTTGCCGTATCTCATACGTTGAATTGTTTGTTTTTCGGTATGGTGTAATGATTAGTTATGCAAATTGAATGCGTTTTGCCCAGATAACATATTCATTGAGTTGTCTACAGAGTTGTGTTTATCTGTCAGCAGTGGACAGACCATTTCGTTAATGCATGACATGTATGTGATATTGATAATTGAAGTGTTTGACTGTGTTTTTTCCGGACACCCCTCTTTCCAGGTTGAGCTCAGGTTGCCATCATCAGCGACAGGGCAGACACCAGGTAACACAGGTTTGGGGTGTGATTTCTGTTCATTTTCATTCCTGGGTCCTTGGGGTGGTCCTTGGTCATCCTCCATCGACGAAAAAGAGGTACAGATTCCGCTTGTCGGTCCTTCTGGCTGGAAGGTCGGGGTTCTTTTCGGTTTCTCAATTCGGCGACATCGTTCGTTTGGGTTTCTTCGAGAAACCGGTGTTCCGTCGCGACGGGTTTTGCGTGTGTGTGGGTTTCTTGACGATGCTTGTCTGCGTGACTCCTTTGAAATTCGAAATTTGCACCATACCCTTCTCCGATAAAAATTGCTGAAGGATTCGAAATCCCCCTCTCCCCTACCGTACGGTCACCGAGGATATTCCTCCTGGCCGATTCTAATTATGCGACCTGGCGGAGGAACCTGGAAGTTGCACTGGTGTACCAGTCCCTGTTGTGGTTCATGAGTAAGTACCGCAAGGACCCCGAGAAGGCCGCCACCCAGGCTGATCAGGAAAAGTTCGAGGACCGGTGCCAAAAGTTGTACTCAATTATCTTCTTTTCAGTCCATCCTAGGATTAGGAATATGCTCTTCCAGGGGTTCACCGGAAACCAGTGTAGGGAGGTGTTGGCTCATATTCAACACACTTATGAGCTGACTACCCGAGAAAGGATCTGGCAGTTGCTATGCCAGTTCCAATCCCTAAAGATGGAACATCTCGAGTCCATCGAGAGCTACATTGCTCGGGTGGAATGTGTGGCTCTCTAACTAAAAGAAGCAGGTCGCCGGGTCGATGACTTGGACTAGGCGTTCCAGATGCTAATGGGACTTCCTCCGAGCATCGATTTAAAAATCAAGCTCCTTCACACTTGGCCTGACGCGGACTTCATTCCTGCAAAAGTCAAGGCAGCCCTGATTGCTGAGGCCAACAGCATCAGGTATACCCGGGGGCGGGCGCAGCCGGTTTAGTGGGGAGTGCCGGAGTTGATGTCCTTGCTTACTTCTGAGGAGCTGCTCCAACGCTAGGCAAGGCGCCGACTGGACCGACCGAGACCTGGACCTGTTCCTGTTGCGGGAAGAGGGGTCCTTTGAAAGAGACCTGCTGGGTTAATCTCGGGTCGGGCAGACAGGGTGCCATACCCAAGACGACCCCTTATGTGCCCATGCAGCCAGAATCTGCAGGCCCTGCGGCGCAGCAGGCACCGAAGCCTAAAGGGGCAAAAGGCAAGTGGAAGGGGAAGAAAGGGACTAGCTCTAGGGGCAAGTCCGGGGGTATCACTGACAACGTGACGATTCCCGGGGAATGGGCCAGGTTCGACATCCTCGTTGTGGCACTATCCACCGACGAGGGTATCGGCGATCGATGGACTTTGGATTCCAGGGCGGGCGTGAGCATATGTCATGATTGCCGCTGGTTAAGGAGTACCAGGAAACAACCTCCATCGACATGTACACTTATTCTGGTACATTCCGGATTGTCGGAAAGGGTACAGTCACGTTTTCTTCTTTCGTGAACGGCCAAAAGCTTCTCACTGCCATCCAAAATGTCACATATGCTTCGCCGGGAAGGAGAAATCTATCCACCTCCCAGATTAGCAAATCGGCAGGCTGTACCTGGACGGGCTCGGCAGACAAAATTAAGTTTTTAATCAAAAGGGCATTTAAATTTTAGTCTTTCAGAGGTAAGACCGTCTGTATCATGTGACAGCGATGCCTCGACCCGACTTGGGCAAGAAATTGTTGCCGCTAATGTCGGTGTTGGCCACTGGTGGGTTGGCCCAATCTTCGAATTTGAAATTCTGGCATCTGAGACTTGGCCACGTCAGTCAGGACACGATCCTGCAAATGTCAAGGTCTCAGCATTTAAGTGGTCTGCCGAAGTTGACAGATAAACCACGGAACTGTGAGGCGTGTTTCGAATGTGAAATGCATCGATCACCCCACCTGGCACAGGATAAAATTTATTCGAAGGCACCACTGTAGCTAATCCTTGCGAGCGTGTGGGGGCCGATTGCTTTTTCTTTGGGTACAGGCTGTCGGTACTATCTGGCACTGATTGACGACTACTCGCGTTGGTGCAAAGTGTATTCCCTGCAACGCAAGGACCAGGTCATGGATAGTATCTCCAGTTACATCGCTTTGATGGAGAACCAGACTGGTAACAAGGTGAAGGCCATAAAGAAAGTCTACGGGGAAGAATTCTGCTCCAAACCGTTCGAAAAATTCTATGAGGAAATGGGGATTAGACATCTGCGCACGAATGTCTACTCTTCACATATGAATGGGGCAGCAATAGTGTATGAATAAGGCAGAATTTCTCCACACCTTAACCTACCTCAAAAATAGACTGCCCCAACAAATACTCAAAATAAGTTCCGCTTACGAACGGCTTAAGGGGTATACGCCGAACCTTGGCCATCTCCGACACGTGGGATGCAAGGTCTACGCCTTTGTTCCTCAGGCTCAACGGAAGGGAAAACTCGATAACACTTCCGTTAGTGGAACTAGCCGCATCTTTGAGTCTAGTCAAGATCGGGTTCTTGAGGCAATCATGGGGACCGGTCCCGACGATCGATAATAAATAGGACAAATGTCCTTGCCAAAACTTGGACAGGAAGCTCCAGACGAATTTCCTGCCGAGGCCCCTAAGGCTGGTGTTCCTACCGTGGAGGCGCCCACGAGGCGGTTAGTAACTCGTGATCCCCGACTGTTCAGCCACCATCCATCTGGCGACGGGAAATTAAGCCCAGACAGACGGTGCTACGTGCTGACGTTTATTATCATTATAGTGGTAGGCGTTTTCGCTCCACCAACGAGATCAGCACGTACTCTTGGGACAATAACGTCAAGTACGCATACAACTTTGACTTCTCCATACATATCACATTTCAGGGGGAGTTCAAAATTGACCCGACAGACGATGGGACTAAGAATCGGACAAAGTAATCCAAAGCCCCGGACGAGCGGGTTCCTGTATCCTCAAGCACTAGAAGTAAGGCTGAGGTGAATGTCGTGGATTCTGATCCAACGATGTTTAGCGATGCAATTTCGGCCCCGGATTCCAATAAATGACTGGAAGCTATGGAGGACGAGTTGCAGGTACTCAAAAAGCACAAGGTCTGCGAGTCTGTACCGCCTCAGAAGGGACAGAAGGTCCTGGGTTGCAGGTGGGTGTTTACCCGTAAGCGGATCTCGAAGGGAGTTGTAGTAAGACATAGAGCCCGTCTTGTTGCTAAAGGGTTTCAGCAACGGAAGGGTTTGGACTTCACAGATGTTTACAACACCATGATTAATTTCACGCTCGTCCGTGTTGTCATCCTTCTGCTTGTTGTGTTCGGAGGTTAACTACATTGCCACCTAAACGTCAAGTGTGCCTTTCTGTATAGCATGCTAGACAAACCCACCCTCATGGAACCTCCACCGATGGATGTGTCTGGCGCCTCAATAAGTCATTGTATGGCCTACACCAAGCAGGTCAATGCTGGTGGGGCATCTTGCATGAGATGCTGCAACGGCAGGACTTCATACCGTTTGAGTGTCAATGCATTTATCGGCTACGGTGGGATGCCCTGGTCATGGTGTATGTGGACGACTTGTTGGTCCTGGGAAGGGATGACAGTGCGATCGACGAAGTCATCGTCAAACTGTCCCAGGTCTATGATCTCAAATATCTACGACCGGTGACGACTTACCTGGAAATTAACTTCCGACAGGACAATGACGGCAATATCATTATGGACCAGGAGCCGTATATTGACGCCCTCAGCTGGAAACTGGACTTGATCCCTACGTGACATGTTAAGGAGCCTCTTCGAGTAGGAACGTCTTCTCTCGTAAATTCATGAGTAACGAGGAAGAGGCAAATCCGTATCCATTTTGGAGATTTATAGGCTCATTGCTATATGTAGCCAGGATGACACGACCGGAAATCTTGGTCGCCGTTAATACTTTAGCGAAGTTCAGTAGTTCGCCATCTTTATAGGCTTGGCATCAGGTGGAGAACTTAGTCAATTACTTGCGACAGACAACAAATAAAAGTATAGTTATCTTTAAAAGTCATGATGACAAGGTCCGGGCATTCACTGACACTTTCTGGGGGTCCGACGTGAATATCTGTCGCTCAGTCTCGGGGATATAGGTGATGGTTGGCCAATCCCCGGCGTGCTGGAGATTTTCGCGTCAGACCATCATAGCACAATGGCCTATGGAGGCCGAGGTCATGGCCTTGGTTAATCTGGTGAAGGAACTACTTTGGTTATGTAAGTTCTCGGAGAAGTCACATCCCTTTCTGCCCGACGGCATCCAGGAACCAACCTTGTACCTCGACAATGAGTCGGCGATTCAGGCGATACGGAACGAGGTTGAGAATAACACGATCAAATACTTCGTGATGAAACTTTGGTTCATCAGGGATCATTTTTGGAAAAAGGTATTCAAAATTTGCTTTGGTAACTAAGTTCAACTTTGCGGACTTGCTCACGAAGCCCCTTTCAGCCAGCTGGATAGCCGCGCTAACACCGTACCTCTGTGACCGGACCCCGTAACTTTAAGAGAGTTCTCGCCACGGGGGAGATAGTTGTTCTGGGGTGGTGCGACCTGTAGATTAATTAAAAATACTAGAAGGGTCCTGTCCTGGTGATAATGTCCACGAGAAGATCTGAAATGGGAAAAGAAACCAAATAAATAAATTGGTGGAAAGAATGAAAATTAATTAGCGAAGTTAATTGTTAGTTAGCTAACCTTTCCCCCCTTACCATAGCTAAGGTTTAGTGGCCCTAATGGCGCCACTGTCGGGGCTGTTGTTGTTTAACGATGTCCCTGGTTTTGTTTTCAGGGACAACATCCCTAAGAAGGAACGTCACCGGAATCCAGGACTGCATTGGTGTAAGTATTTTTAATTACCATTAGCAAATAGCAATACACTTACAGTTTCATCATTTGTTAAGAAACAATGCACTTATAATTAAATCCATTCCAGAGGATGAAGGGCTGACACCCGAACAGGTCGGTGGCCAAAGAGAAAGTGGCGGCAAAAATAATAAGAACCAACATAGCCGACTGGCACTGTGACCAGGTAGCCTGTTCCCCAATAGGGAAGTCTTCTGGAGGGAAGAATAAAATCCCTCCTGAACCAAATCACTAATTTCATTTAATCTCATTTCTCAAATAATTAATTGGTTCTTTCCCCATTATTGTTTCTGGGGTACCAGGTCCAGGGATGGTTCTTCATCACAAAACAGGAAAAATTACACGTTATGTAATAAATATAAATCTATCAAATATTATTAAAAGATTAAAAACACATGTCGCGGAAACCATACAATGTTTGTGTTGTTGATTCGATGCTCCTGTAGTGGGCACATATTTCCTTGGTGGCTTCTGAAAATAAAAAAGGATTACAAAATGGAAGTAACTGAGTTTTTCATGTTTTTGTTCCTGGTTTTCGCAGCCATCGCGCTTGACAACAAAATTAACAGCTTCTACATTTGATTTTGTAATGGGTGCTTTTAAGCCAATTGCGTTAGGATGACACGAATTCATTAAATCAATTTATTCCTCAATCACTTAACAGAATTCTGCAGTGGCCTCTGCTGACTGAAGCAAGCGACACCATCTTTTGGTTGTGGTACATATTCAGATGTTTCGTTGACGCCGATTGGGCCTGAGACCACAAGTAAAGGAAGTCCACCTCCGGCTATGTTTTCCGGGTGGGCAATTGAACCATGGCGTGGTGCAGCCGGAAACAGTCGACCATTGCGATGTCGTCGGCCGAAGCGGAGTATGTCTCTGCTTCACATGCAGCAAAGGAGCTGCAATGGCTTCACCAACTCCTTAGTGACATGAAGGTGTTGACGGGTGAGGGTGTGACCCCGGTGTTTGTGGACAACCAGGGCTGCATCAAGCTGATCGAGTCTGAACACTGCGGTGCTCAGATAAAGCACATCGATGTGTGCCACCACCAGCTGTGGGATCTCTGTGAGAAGGGGATCATTGAGGTCAAGTACTGTCCTTCCGTGCTTATGATGGTTGACATCTTCACTAAGCTACTTCCAAAGACCAGTTTCGACAAGATAGTGTCCATGATTGGAATGGACTAACATTAGAATTGTCGCGCTCATTCTTTTAATTTGTCTTATCTGTGTATGTTTGTGGTTTTGTGTAGGAAGGTGTCTTTCCTCCGCGAAGGAGTCGAGTGTGCCAAGATGTTGCAATTGCCATTTGAGAAGACGGGATCTGCACCCTTTCTTGCGAGAAAGAGTGTTGGAGTGGTGCACCCTCAGGGATACATCCCGGATCTGGGGTACAATGTCCCAAATGACCTCGGAATGAAGTCACCACCGTATGGGCTGCAAGGGGCACCACCATACAGGGAGGTAAACGGCCTTATGCCCCAGGCAACGCAACGGGTCGGTTTAAGAACCCTTGCAGAAAACTTCTGTCACTTTCACAGCTAGCCTTCGCTGGGGATGGACGTCCTTTTACATGCGTGTAAAAGTAGTGTTAAATACATGTACTAACAATGAAATAAATAGTTATTTCATTCAAGTCCTGACTTCAAGTATTCTAATCAGTTATCATCTACAAATGTCTTCTACAGATTTCAGCACTTTCTAATTTAATTTATTCTTAATTTTTTCTTTAATATGTTTAATTAATTCTTTAGCCATCCCCCAGTACGTCACGGTGGCCAGACATTAGCGCGCGAGACATATGCGCGGTGACGAAAACGCGGCGCTAAAATTGCGCAATTCTTTTAGCGCGCAGAAAAAAAATGTGTCACTACATAAGCGTGCAAGGCCAAATCGCACCGACAAAAGCGCCAATTGTCATTGTCAAAGTAAGTATCAGTCATTACAGGCTGAATTCCATGCAAGTTATGTCAATAATTTCTTTATCAATTATTCTAGATATTGTTATAAATTAAAGTTTAAAATTAATTAAGTGTATTGTGCACATTAACATAAGTTGGAGGTACCAGTTTCAATCGTATTTTATGAAAAATCTGTTCCTTGGACAATTCTGGTAATCTACCGCATATCGATTGACACTATTGTTTTGTGCATTCTGTCATGGAGAAAACTGTTTCTCAGAAGGAAAAAGTTCATCTTTTATATAATGATTACAGACTGCGGAGAGATAGACTTCTTGCAGATGGAAGGATTTCTTGCAGTTGAGGCCGGAAATACTCATGGTTTGATTGCTGGTTTAGTCATTGGCGGAGAAGTTGCTTATCGCTAAAAGAAGGATTGGGCCGTATGATGTTACAATAAAGAGAGGCTATAGCAATATGGTTTTGTGGGTACTTTATTAAATCCAGCAACACACAGGGAGTATAAACATAAACTCCGGTGAACGGAAACAATTTAGCGTTAAACAGTGACAGGGTTAATACTGTAGTGTAAAAGGGAAAGTTTACCACTTGGAACTGGAGAATATCTAACATGGTGGTTTTATAAAACGGGAGCAAGGTGGTCGACACGACGCGGAGTGTAGATACTGAAAGATAGACTGCTTCGAATCCGTTCGGGCTTCCTATTTAAGTCTTTGCTGGTCCCATCTTTTTGGCGCCCGCTTTTGGTCCCTGGTGCTGGGTCATCAATGTAACCACTACGTGTTGACCCCGTTCCCTCTTAATTGTATTTTGATTGCGCTGGGGTTACCTCCCCGGCCTTTTGTTTCCTTTCTAATTTTGGACTGTTTCTTCTATTTCTAGGTATGGATTTACCCTCCACCTCTTTTGACCCAGTCTGGCTGTCGCAAACCCCCCCCCATGTGAATCAGCGGCAGGTAAGTTTGCCTTACGGTGAAATGATCTACCTAATGAGCATTTTCTCCCGTTAGACAATGCAGACTGGGGTATTGACCCTTTACTCGTAATCCTCGGGTTTTAGGGTGAGACGATACAGCATCGCCGCCATGACATCCAATATCTGCGGCAAGATGTCTCCTGATTGATGCTTGTTGCATGCTGAGATCCTCTGTGTTACTGGAATGGGGTACGCCCAATGCCAGTGGTAGCAAATGTCGCTGGCCTTTAACACCGTTAGACATCAGTAACATACTTCCAGGCCCCTACCTGGGCAGGGATGTGTTGTTAACTTTGTCCAAACTTGTCCGTAGTCTATATCCCCTGGTTTTGGTGGCGTGTAGGTGTATTCTGGCAGGATAGCGGCCATCTCTTTTTGTTTGGCATGGTATGCCGCCAGAGCTTTGAGGTCTTTCGTGGTTCCTCGTGTTGGGTGCATGAGTGCTTGTCGCATTATAAACGGGATATTGGTGTACGCACTTGTGATTTCCCAATGTTTTTGCTTGGTAGATCCCATCTTGACAGCCTCCCCGGTTGTCTGATCCTCCCGGTCAGTAGGCTTGTGGCACAGGGACCTGCTGCGTTCCTTACGGTCGCTCTTTGCCCAGCACTTTTTCGGAGAGTGTGACCGTTTTTGGCTCTCGATGCTGGCCCTCATCCGCGATGAGTGTGGACAGTGATCCTCTTCTTCCGTGGAAGGTGAACTTCCTCTTTGCTGCGCATCTCTGCATTGTCTGTCCCGCAGAAGCCTGAGCGTTAACGGGGAGATGGTGGAATTTGGTGGTTTTCGTGGAGGTGACCGGCTGCGTGTCCCCCTTGCCGACCTCGGCATAACTGACCGGAATTGCGGTTTCGGTGCCCCTTGATAGACGTTTTCCAGTGGGGAGACCGACTGGATGCGTATGGTTGGCTGGGTGACCTTGGGGATCCTGGGCTAGGTTTGAACATTAAGGGTTGTCGGGGTTAGGTTGCTGGAGGCCATAATTTCCAGCAGTGTGGTGCTCTCCGACTCCCTTGTCGGGATAGATGACATGACAATGATGGGCTCGATGGTAACCCGTGGAGACATCCCCTGCGGTAGTGGTATTTTGGCCACTTGCTTGGTTTGCAAGGCTGTACATATGGAAGGCGGTGGACCGGTGACTTCACTTATCTCGAGGTGCACCGTGTCTTCCTGCTCCCACAGATCTTGCTGTAGTCTGCTCCGCTCTTCTTCGCTGATGACCAATTTGGTTTCTGCGAACTTAGGCATTTCCGCCTCGTAATGGGCTAAGTGCTGGTAGTACAGTACCTCTGTCGATGACTGCTTGACTAAGTCCAGGATCGTGGTTATTGTAGCCAGGGTATCGCCAGTCTGTGCTGCTGAAGCATAGCTAGCCACCATCTGGTGTAACCCAGCCCACAACTGTTTGGTAATGTCCACCATCTGATACAGTTGGGACAGCATCTGCGTTCCTGCAACCTCCGTCGCCGGTGGGCGGCGGGTAGCATGGTGTTTCTTGGCCGGGTGGACAGGGATTTCCCATTCCTCCTCTCCCGGGAGCTGTTGAGTCAATCGCTCCCTGACCTGGAACGCCAGTTGCTCCCTGGTTAGAGCCAGTGGTCGTTGCTGTCTGGTGACGGGTCTATTTCTGGTCAAAGCTGCCGACGTGGTCTGCGACCGGTGAGCTCGCCCACTGGTCCCCGTTAGTGGAGTGTTTGGGCTAAAAGGGTTGTCGGAAAAAAAATTTTAGATCTTCCTTGTTCAGGTTCCATCCCGCCTGACTGGTCGAGTGTTCCGGGTCCTGAAGACTTACCGGTTCGTGCTTTCCATGTTCTGGTTTACCATACCGGTGAGATGCTGATTCTTGATCATTGCAAAAGGGTTATTCCTGACTCAAATCCAAACGTGTGTTCTCTCGTGACTGAGGTGCTCGAATAGCACGTGGGAAAATTGTGTTTGGAAATTCGCTTAAGTTGTGGTCGGCACCAAGGATGCTGGGATATGTTTTCCCATGCGAGTGTAAAAGGTTTATGTCCTGTCCTCCAATCAGCTTCGACCACTTTTGGCATACAACCCTCTGGCGCTATTAATAATAAATTTGCGGTCATCGTTGCCCTTGGCAACGGCGCGTAGGCAAGGTACTGTTAGTAGGTCAGCGCCGGATTGTTCATATCCGTCTTTATAAAATGAGGGTGCGAGAATATCGTCGTACATGCGCTGTCTGTCTCGGACGTACGCAGGGTCTCCACAAACCCTGCTGAATGCCATCATTTCATGGGAGAGCGCGGCGCTCGCCCTAACGTGAGAAAGAACAGGGATTAGCCGGCTGATGCGTTCAAAGCTTATTAATTGCTTATCGGACTGCCGGTAAGTGTATGTCTCACTGGTCGTGTAAATTCTCCACAGCTTTGGCACATTTGGCTTTTAGATCCTGGTGCTTCAGTTCCACTGGGTTGGCCTGTGGGTGATAGTTGGCAACGTGCATAAACGAGAAACCCATGGATTTGGCTGCTTGCTGCATGACCCTGGAGATTAATTGGGATCCATTATCACACTTGACTATCCACGGTGTTCCGTACCACAGACAGACCTCGTTGATGAGTGTAGTTGCAATGGAGTGAGCTCGGGAATCCATCATAGGGAAGTTCTACTATCCCTGTGGCTCCGTCACTGACTGAGAAGATAAACCTGCTGTGACTGGCAGTGGACCCACCAGTTCGATACTGATCATGTCATACTTTTGCGGAATCAAGAGACGAGATCGGAGTAGTGTCCACCTGGTTGAGTGGTTTGTACATGAGACACTGCACACCTGGCGATGTGCTCCCTCACCTGTGTGAGAAGCCACACCCAGTAGTACTTTTAGACAATCCTTGCTACTGTTGCGTGTACTCCCAGGTGACCGGCTTTAGGCATGTCGTGATTCCACCGAATCACCCTGTTTGAGAGATTGTGGAACCACCTGTCTCGGTTCCTCCAAGTCGATTTTCGACCGATACCTGTACAACACACCTGCCGAGATGTTGTACCCTCTGTCCATGTATGTCTTGGATTCCACCCCGTCTTCGTGGTCGATGCTCTCTAGTGCCTGGATTAATGGTTGCAGTCGGGATCCTCCATCTGCAGTTTCCGATAGTCGGAGGACGTCAGCGGTTGTTCCTGGGACAGGAATTGGTGGATCCTTCAAGGTAGTAGCACCCAGAACCACCGGTTCGATATCCTTGGAGGATCTGGACAGCATGTCGGCCAGTACGATCAGTTTTCCTGGCACGTACTGGATGTCGAACACGTACTGCTGCATGTCCATGATCCAGTGTGCCAGACGGCATCTGGGTTTCCTTGACCACTAGAATGTTCCGTAGAGGCGCGTAGTCTGTGTGGACCACGAACGTCAGGCCATCAATATACCCTCGAAACCGCTGAACCGCCCACAGAACCGCTAAGGCCTCCCTCTCCGCAGTGGAGTAGTTTCTTCGCGCCGGGGAGGTCTTTGATGCATGCTCTACTACCTTAAATTCCTCCCTGTCACCTTGGCCCAGTACCGCGCCCATGGCGTCGTTGCTGGCATCTGTATACAGCCGGAAACTCGCTGAAGTCCGGTTGAATGAGGATGGTTGCGGTCGTTAGAGGCGTCGAGTTGGTCTACCGCCGACTTGAACTGGTTCGAGAATTCGAATGGTATCTCCTTCTTGAGTAAATGGATCAGCAAGGTGGCGATCTGGGCCAGATTAGGGATGAATTTCCGAACCATTTGCAGGACGCCAGGAAGGAGAGTAATTGCTTAAGGTTTGCTGAGTATGGCAAGTCAATAACCGACACTTTGTCTGGGTTAGCGCTGATGCTTCGCGGGGAGACAATGTGTCCTAGGTATTTAACACTGTACATGAACATATAGCACTTCCTTCTCTTTAGCCTGAAATTTCGGTGTTGGATGCGCTGGAACACCTGCTCCACCTCTGCCAAGTGTTGGTCGAAATCATCGCCGGCCACCATGACATCATCCTGGTGCACTCCTATGTCCAGTCCTTGGAGGTCCTTGAGCATGTCGTACCCAAATGCATAGGCCGTGCAGCGCTGAGTTACGGGCCCCATTTGCATCCTGGTGTAGAAGAATGTGCTCGCAGGGGTGACCGTGGAAAAATACTTCTGGCATTCCTCCGCTATCGAGATTTGCCAATAGCAATTCGTGAAAACCATTGTCATCATGTATCTCTTCCCTTTGATACGTGCGAGTAGATCGTCGATTTTCGGTAAAGGATATTTGTCTGGTACTGTTACCTTGTTTAGTGCTCGGAAATCGGTGACCATCCTGAACTCTGTCCTCTCCTGGTTTGGCTATTAATAGAGAAGGTGCCGCTAACTCCGATCTGCTGGGATCAAGAAAGACTTGTCTACCAACGCTTGGACATTCTGGATCAGCCTGCTCCTTTTCTTGGGAGAGCTGGAATATAGCTTGATTGCTACCGGACTTGCTCCCGGGAGGATCTCAATGCGTTGTGGTTGGACGTGTGCCTGCCCGGCCGGCTCCTGGAAGATGGTGTGGTGTTGCTGAAGAATATTGTTGACCCATCTCCTCTGGGCATCCGTGAGTTGACTTCCCTCATTGTTTCTAAGGGTTAAGGACTCCTGCTTGGTTAGCAGCATGGTCTCAATTGATTCCTTGTGGAGGACTGCCTGGTTTAGCTCCCCCTCTGAGACTTTCGTCTCGCACCTCTGGACCCCTGGGAGCTTGGATTTGAATGTCCATGCATGGGCCTCAAAATTCTTAACTATCCTTGCCTTGCTTAAAAACTCAACTCCCAGAAGCACAACCTTGCCCGGAAATTATGGGATGAGTGACATCTTCACTGTCACTTCTTAGTCCATGAACACCAATGGTACATCTGCCAGGAAGACCTCCGCCATGATCGGGTCTTGATCAGCCAGTTGTATCATCCACATGGTGGATGCCATGGGAATTTGCATGACCCTTAAAAGGTCATAGATCGGCTTCCCACCCATGCACGTGGTGACCTTACTGTCCAGTAGTTCTGGTATGTGCACCTGGTTGACATAGACCTGTACATGGTTCTGATCTCCATCTGCAGATTCCACCAGGGAACCGGCGTATGGATTTCCTGTTGCTTGGCTCCACATGTGGAGAACATTTACTTTTGCCATCTTGCCACACCTTTTTGGGCATGTGTACAGCGTGCATGCTGGTTCATTACACATGGGACACCCGAGTTTGTTCGTTTGCTCTTGCCGGACAGGCTGCTGGTTTTCTTCCCAGCCTTGCTGCAGTGGGCGTTTCTGGTATTCTCTTGGCCGGAGGACCCCATCTTTTATTGTCTTCCCTAGGTGGACCTGCCATCTGTAGGTCCTGAGGCCAGGCGCACATATCCCGAAGGATTTGTTCCTGGTACCCTGTGATGTTGTACAGATCATCTGAATCTTCTGCCAAGGTGTAGTGGAATCGGCAAGTGAAGTCCGGGTGCATTGCCTGGTACAGCATCTGCTCTTTCCTGGGGCTAAACCATGGAGATGGGGTGAGCTGACCCTCCTCCCGCCGAGTCGCTTCCCCTCTTGTGTCCCCGTTAACATTGGGAATCTGCCTCCCCCTGGTGCTAGGCTCCTCCTGAGCACCCCTTGTGTTTACCATTACCTGCTCAATGCGTAGTTGCATGCGTCTGGTTTCTTGTAGCAGTGTCCTGAGTATGTCCAGTCCCCTTGCGTGGCCTTGTCTCCTGTTCTGAGAAGCTGGTCTTGTGGGTGCGTTGGAGCGTGATGCGATATTTTGTTATAGTCCACTCTGATGGTGGCTTGCCGACCCTCAGCCGTTGTTCGGGATGATTAGAATCGTCCCGAACCTCTGTCGGGTCGTGGTTGTCCACAGTCGCCATTCGCTCTTGACCATACTGTCCGTGAGCTTGTAAAAATCTATGATTATCTCTGCCAGACGTCCTCTCCTGGGCGTCTGGAGGCTGTGGTGGCCAGTTATTAGATGCACCCCGGCGGCCTAAGCCGGTTCCTTCCTCTTCGGGCTCCTTTCCAGTGGGTGCATCTCCCTGGTCCTCAGTCTGGCCGGTATCCTCTCGCCGGTTCTCTTTGGGACCGGTGGTGTTCCCTCCTAGTAAAGTGAGGCTGGAAACACTCATGGTTTGATCGCTGGTTTAGTCGTTGGTGGAGAAGTTGCTTATCGCTAAAAGCAGGATCGGGCCGTATGATGTTACAATAAAGAGAGGCTACAGCAATATGGTTTTGTGGGTACTTTATTAAATCCAGCAACACACAGGGAGTATGAACATAAACTCTGGTGAACGGAAACAATTTAACGTTAAACAGTGACAGTATTAATACTGTAATGTACAAGGGAAAGTTTACCACTTGGAACTGGAGAATATCTAACATGGGGTTTTATAAAACGGGAGCAAGGTGACCGACACGACGCGGAGCGTAGATACTGAAAGATAGACTGCCTCGAATCCGTTCAGGCTTCCTATTTGTCTGTGTTAGTCCCATCTTTTTGGCACCAGCTTTTGGTCCCTGTTGCTGGGTCATTAATGTAACTGCTACATGTTGACCCCATTGCCTCTTAATTGTATTTTGATTGCGCTGGGGTTACCTCCCGACATTTTGTTTCCCTTTCTAATTTTGGACTGTTTCTTCTATTTTTAGGTACGGATTTACCTTCCTCCTCCCTTGACCCAGTCTGGCTGTCGCAGGCTGTCGTTGATACTGTCAAGTATTTGGGAGTTTATATTACCAAAACTTTTTCTTGGAATCACCATTTCACAAAAATTGTTGGTTCAGCGAACCAACGGCTTAAATTACTACACTTACGAGCAAAAAAATCGAACCACCTGCATTTATTGTCCAAGAGTTCGTTTTTTACATCAACCAAATGTCCGATTTGAATTTGGAAATGTGCGTTATTTAGAGAATTTATTTCTCTTTAAATGTGCACAATGTTAATGATATTCGTTTTGT
>JAQGAE010002010.1:0-19720 GCA_034696685.1 Julus scandinavius | reverse complement strand
GTAGCATCTTCTATGCGTTCACTGCAAGGGGGATTGGTCGCAACTTGTAGGTCGTAGTCGCTCGTTGTCGCCGTCGCTCGAAGTCGCTGCCAGTGTAGAGTCAGCCTTACTTTAAAAACGCGCCTGGTAGCAACAGAGTATCTGTAAAGTGTGTCACTAGATGGCGCCACGACTTTGAGGACTGGCCATTCCGCCACTGACGCCTGTCTGTTACACGAATAATTGCCATAATATCATCACGTGCTACCAAGTAAGAGGATTGCTGACACGAGGTCAGTTGACGGAAATCTGGTCGACATATTTATGATTTGCGTGGCGTCTCGGCCGCCGAAGATTAATGCCACAACCCTTAATGGCGAACACACTTCATATTTCCGAATTAGGAGCGGCCAAATGGCGGTTCCTCCGCCACACACATGCAGAACATGAAACACTGACAACAAAGTTCACTGATGAGTACAGGCCGATGTCAAAAATTGGACGCTGAATTAAAATCGTGTCTGGGTCATCCCTTAATTTCTTTCAATTTTCGTTTTGCAATTAATGTCCAGACGCCATTACGCCATTGAGTTAATCACTAGATTCTATTTCTCCAACCACACTTTTGAAATTCTTTGTATCGTTTTTATGCTCCTTTCCGACCTACATGTATACATGCAATTGGAATTCAAAGCTATCATATGTCTCCCCAGAATGCAGAACATATAATTGAGATCCGGCATCTGGAAATGCTAATTGAATTAAGTATTAACAAGCCATTAACAGTATGTCATTTTCCATCCTCTTCTTACATTCCCGCTGTTGGGTGATTGTACATTCTGTACTTAACAATTGTCTGAATACCTGCATGTGACGAATACACCCCGTCGTTCTTATGTTATTTTTTTGTATCCTTCATTTTTTTTTGCAAATAAACTTGGTATTGTCAGTGGCCTGCCCAAATTCGGGGCATGTCCTCAAGCAAAAGATAAAGTTATCCTGCTTTGCTTGACGCATACAAGTATATCTCGCAAATTGTCCACCTCATGCAGTTTTGTACAAATTTCTTCATTTTTTCCCCCATATTCAGAGACAACGTTAATGGAAAAGTGTCACTCAATTTGCACATTAAAACAGTGATGGAAACAAGCTACTAAAGAGTACAATACCATCGTGAGCATGTTTTCAAAATTCACATCTAAAAAAAACATCACATCAAAGCGTGTTACTTTAATGCCATATCAAATTCGTCTTATAACATGACAAGTAATTTACTGCAAAAGTAGTCTGTTTTTATATGGTCTGTACATAGTACATATACCAATAAGTGAATGTATCATTTACCCAGGATTAGTATTATTTTAACAATTTGCTTTGTTAATAAATGTATACATTGTATACACAAGAAAAATATGTTCTATTATTTTTGGAACTGTGCTGTACTTTGGAGTTATGGAACCAAGCCCCTAAAAAGTGTCCATTACACATGTTCACCCATTGTGTTCCTCAACCGTGGACTTTGCACTAATTTTTGATTATACATCACAGAAACCATTTTTTTATTTTCAGAACATGTTCAGCTTTGTCGGAAGAAGAAAAACAACATTGCCTCAACAGCTGACTGCCATGACAAAACTTTAAAAAACTACACGTCTCTGTTCAGCTTTCCACCTCTGACCCCAGGGTCACCATTTGGCTTGACCTTGCATACCGAAGCTGGATACCGGGCAACGATCCCTATCTTACTTTGGGCGTGACCTGGCCATCCAGGTGTCAAACTGACTATCTCGTCAACGTCACCAAACTGCCATCAAAATGAGGATGAAAAAAACAACAACCAAAAAACAGGTAAGCCAGAGCTGCTTGTGAAATCGTCCATTACACATTGCTATGAATGGCATTGATGCCATGGTGTCATTTTTCAATTAATTTAATATATTTAATAGAGAACTAAGTACTTATTTAGTACACCTGTGACTTTCAAAATACGCAATACAACAGACAAAAAACTGATAGCTTAATAAGGGAATTTTCCTGTCAAACGAGGAAATGAAACAATAGAGGTTAAAAACATTTTTATGAACTCTTTCTATACTTTTTATTGATACTCGAGTTCAAGTATCGATATGGGTATAATATCAAAAGCAAAATAAAACAAAATACACCCATACCTCGCTTGACGGCCTAGATACGTTCCGGAAAAGTTGGCCGTAGAGCGAAAAAGCCGTATAACGAATCAATTATTTCTGCATTGTGATTTTCAGTTTTTTCCCCTTCTAAGTGAAACTTATAAGTTGTTTTATTGTTAACCAAATTCAACCTTCTTTGTGCAAATTGGGGTAACCTATCACATTTTTCGGCCACTTTCTTTAATTACAGCATTTTTTTGGGCCGTATAACGAAACATAATGGGCCTTAAATCGAAAAAGTGCCATAATTAAAAAAGGCCGTTATAGCGAAAGGCCGTATAACGAGGTATAGGTGTAATCAAAACAAACGTACAGTGGAACCTCGATTTACGAACAATTTGATTTACGAACACCACATGTTGTTTCGATTTACGAACGTTAATCCAATTTACGAACGGGACAAAACCCTGTGTGCTACCAAAAAATCTTAACGTCACAAACGTATTAATGTTGATTAAAAAAAGGAAATTATAGCTAAACATGAAAGTTGTGGATCTTGCCATGGAGTATAACATGGCGAATTCCACACTGGGTAGGGGGGGGGGAGGAAATACCCCGGGATTTTTAGGGGCCCGGATTTCGGAATATGTGTGAACAAATTTTAAATGTTGAAAATGACCTTTTGGAATTGTCATAAAAACTGAAAAACGCAATTTTTCTATGGTAAAAACGACATTTTTCTAAATTTTGCTATGGTAAAAACGACATTTTTCTATGGTAAAACGCAATTTTTCTACGTTAAAAACGCAATTTTTCTACGGTAAAAACGCCATTTTTCTATAGTAAAACGCAATTTTTCTACGATAAAAACGCAATTTTTCTATGGTAAAAACGCAATTTTTCAAAACTTTTTCTATGGTAAAAATGCAATTTTTAAAAATTTTGCTACGGTAAAAACGCATTTTTTTTTAAAATTTTGCTATAGTAAAAAATTTTGCTAAGGTAAAAACGAGGACCATTAACTCTCAAGAAATGTGATGACATTTACGGCCTTGCCCACCTCCCTTTCCCCCGGGCCCGGACCTGGCTCTCGGCGCCCCTGACCCTATACGCATTTCACGCTGATATATATATATATAATTAATTAACGTCCCATAATCCTGAAATCCATCTCATGCAACCTGTGTGCAACAAAGGACCTGGTCAGTATTAGATAGCAAACAAAGGCGTTCGGTGACAGTTTCTTAGGGTTCGCATTAAGTCGTTCCATGCGCTCCTTTCATTGCGATTTAATAAGGTGGCCCTTACGCCAGAGGTCGCCGCAATTAGCATGCTGTTAAGACGCAATAACAAATACAAGGCGCCCACCGTCCGCTGCATGGCGAGGGAATGCGAATAACGCAATTACTGTGGACGTTGGGGTCAACACGGGAGAAACATTGTATTTATTGTGATACACAATTTATGCGGGATGAGGAATCTGTATGCGAGATGTGTTTTCTGACCCACGCAGAAGGCTAATGGCGAGGGGAAAAAACAGAAAATTCCTGATTTGTGGTAATGCCAAACGAGCGGGAGAACACGTGGCAGATGGCGGATCAAGCCGCCATAAAGGTGCGCCAACAGCCCAATATGGGAATAGCTCCTTAAGGTAAGCCGCGTCTCCACTGCGTTGAACATTGGACAAAAATGTTTTTGAACTTAGTATGCAGAAACATGTGTGCCTACCATCATGTGTGCGCAAACTTATGACGCATTTTTGGTCCAAAAACGATGTTTATACAACATTTTTCCGATCGCTCGTGAGGCGGTCCGGATCAAAGGGGAAAATGTTGCAATTTACTGCGCATGCTCAGCCAAACCACGTGATCAACCACGTGACTCGTACACAGCCTTTTGTAGAAGCGCCATTAACTGGATGAGTTTGTTGATGGATTCTTGAATATTTTGATGGAGACAGGTCAGCATTCTTCAACATGTTCAAGAATACAATGTTTCCAGTTTCTCTTGAATCTATGTATGTATGTTGTTTGCATGTTTTATGTTCAATGTGCATAATGTTCAATGCAGTGGAGACGTGGCTTTAAAAAGTAACGGAATAATACTGGAAAAACAACAGAATACGTAGTCATAAATTCTATAGATATATATAATCACATTTAGACATATTGTACTATATATTGGTACAATTTCTTATATGTCCATAAGATGATTTCCCATATACAAACACTACAATTATATAGAAAAAAAAGTTTCAAAATAAAATTACTCAAAAGATAATGCCATGGGAATATGAGCAGATGTTCCAAGTCGATTCCAAACATAAATAACAGTACGTTATTGCAGTATGAAGTACGTTAGCAGTACGTTATTGGCAGCTCTAAGACAACAATGTTACGTACTATTTAAATAAAAGTTGTTAATACCGCATTAAAGACGTGTCACTTTAAAGTAGAGGTTAAAATCTTGTCCACATGAACAATTGTCGCCTTCGTACATTTTAGATAATTTTAATAAAAGTGCTTTAAGGGCTTTGTAGAAAATTCGAGTGTCTGTATATACGAAACGAGCCTTCAGCGTTATAACTTTCACCACTGTTAATTGGGTTGGGTTGGGTTGTGCTATCCAATTAGAAGTGTGCCAAGTGCCAATTCTTCTTCGCGTGGATGAACTAGAACAATGTGGGAAAATAAGAAGGAAACAACACCACAATCATCTGCAGTTGGTGGGCAAGATATATCTTCTTTTTTTTGCAAAAAACAATCCATCATCAGAAACCTGATTAATGCAAGGCTCGTATGAAACTTAAGCATTGTATTATCAACATGGCCTCGTCCATTTGCACAAAATAATATTCCATTGCAGGACAATCTCATCATACTGGCTTCCTGGTGCGATGAATGGCAGTTAAAATTAAAAGCGTCAAATGTGTGGTGGGTGCGTTTCTCTCGTAAACCGGAAAACTTGCCAACCTTAGTACTTTCTGGATGGTGTTCAACTCGCTGTCGTTGATACTGTCAAGTATCTGGGAGTTTATATTACCAAAAAACCTCTCTTGGAATAACCATTTCACAAAAATCGTTGGTGCAGCGAACCAAAGCCTTAGATTTATTCAACACGTATTTCGAGAATGTGCGGAAAATGTAAAGGAAACTGGGTACACAACTCTGGTTCTCCCTATGTTGGAATATTGTGCTACTGTTTGGAACCCTCACAGGATGGTTTATATTCAGGATATAGAGATGGTCCTACTTGGGGCAGCCAGACTTTTTAAGAGCGATTACCAACATTCCGCGAGTGTGACAGAATTGCTCCACTCTCTAAATTGGGACACGTTGAGGTCCAAACACGAAAAGTTATCTATGGGGTTATTCAAACGTTTTAATCTTTCTTGTAATTCACATATTGTTTCCCATATTTTAAAGCCTAACGGCTATTATAGGAGTAGACATAATCACTCAAATCCTTTGACCAAGCTTCGTGCTAAGACAGATGGTCCTTTTTTTTGCAAGCGATTATACGATGGATACTGTCTACACACTGAAAACTCAAAATGGTCAAAAAAAGCACATCAAATGTGTAAAATTAGCTATTTTTATATGCAATATAACACATTTGAATGTCAGTCAAAATGCACAGTAGTGTGTTTTGACAACACACTACTGTGCATTTTGACATAAAAAATAGGTAATTTTACACATTTATGTGTGCGCAACTTTTTTACACATTTTGGTGTGCTTTTTTGCACATTTTGAGTTTTCAGTGCAGGCCTTCCAGCCCTGGTGAAAAAAACAATAGAAATAAATAGAGATTTCTATTGGTTTCTATCGTTATTTGGACACTTTATTGGTTTTAATTAAGCCAATAGAAGTCAATACACGAACCATAGAAAACACTATGGTTCATGTATTGACTTCTATTGGCTTCTATGGTTTGGCTGTATTAACTGAACAATAGAAAACGATAGAAAACAATTGAAACCAATAAAACCAATAGAAAACAATTGAAACCAATAAAACCAATAGAAAATAATTGAAACCAATAAAACCAATAGAAAACAATTGAAACCAATAAAACCAATAGAAAACAATTGAAACCAATAGAAAACAACGTTCCAAATAACAATAGAAAACAATAGAAATCTCTATTGTTTTTTACCAGGGTGGCGAAAGTCCAGATTTAGTAAAAATTCAATTTAACAATGATGTCTAATAAACGCAGATTTAGAGCACTGTATTCTCTGGACATAAGTTCCAGAAAGCACATCTGCCTGATGGCGCCCCAATCGGCAGCAAAATTCCTTCATGTGTTCGACATCGGTATGTGTAGCTGGAAACTGAGCTTGGAAAATTGCGCTTAAAGGCTTCCATAACAAACAATCGACTTATTCAATTTCAGCATTTCCAGCGAAATATAATGAGCACCGAACCGGATCGGTATCAAGTGCATTCAAACAGTTTACATTTGTCATTGGCAGCAGGCAGGCATGCATTAATTCCAGAAAACTGCACGTTGCTGGAACGCCAGGAGGTCCGTGCAACAAATGATTCCGGTTCGATGAATGCATCCATCCTGGAATGCCACAAAACAAATATGAGCTAATTTCCCGCTCTAAATAATCCATCCTGCTTGACGAGTGAGGTTCTGGCTTACCCAACATCCGTTTTTGTGTCTGTGCGGCTTGGTAGAAGAACATTCCTGAAATGCCAAGAGCACTGCAGTTCCGCACGGACATGTCCATCAATTTTGAAAAGCAACGGTATTAGTGGGGCATCGAACTCCCAGCAAAGTGGGACTTAGACATTCTCTGGATGCCTCTGGACGAGTACGATCTATACAAACATTGGAAATAACCAGAAAATGCTGAACATGCAATACCGAAATAGAGCCAGTTAGTACAATTTGTTGTATACAGTAGGTGCCTGTAAGCAATGGAGTCTGGAATGTCATAGACAACATAGAGAATTCCTAAGATATTCCAGCATCCTAAGGCTAATCAGCCTTCTACGTGAAGGTACCTATAGTGTATACAGTAACATAAAACGGGTTTCTAATGTCTAGTACAGCCCAGAGCAAACATGAAACCGAAACATGTTTATGATAAAAGTTTGCTCATCAGTTTTTTGTATACAGGTATCAGCAGATTTTTTTTTGCCAAAAAAAAAACTGTTTCCAGGGAATTTTCGTTGTTCGCTCAATCAGCGCGGTCTGGATCAAAGGAAAAAAATGTTTGCTGATCATGGCGCTCCTACCAAGGACTGTATTATTATGGCTGTATACCATGACGTACAGAATTTACCCACGTGTTTTCTAGAGCAGTCGACAGTTTTTGGCCTTGGTAGAAGCGCCATGAACAGATAACATTTCCTTTGTTTCGAAATGTTTTTTTGATGTGAACACTATGTTTGGGCAAACCTGTTTATCGAAAAAAGTCCATGAAACCACAATGCAACAAATTGGGATACAGAAACAGTCTTAACTGGGGTAGGAATTAGCATTCCATCTTAGACAGTTTTACCATTTCAGTTTCATGACAATTCCAAAAGATCATTTTCAACAATTAAATTTTTTTTCACACATTCCCGAGGTCCAGGCCCGGGGTTTACCCCCTTCCCCCTCCCCTCTCGTCAGGCCTATAGGGTACTAAGTTGAATTGAGTGTATACTATTGAGTACAGTTTACATCAGAAAGCATACAGTATTTGAGCTCTAAAATACCAACAAACTTGCATAAGTGCACTCAAATAATATAGAAATCACGATCCGCTACCATCCTCGATATTAACCAACAAGTTTAAAAGAACTGAGATGAGAGTGAAAAATAGAAAATCCACGTTTACCCACTGGATAAAAAGCACTTACTACCCTCTCGTATGGAAGAATGCAAAAATGTACAAAAAGATAGTCTCTCGTATTCCATTGTGTTAAACAACGCCCCTGAGCATGATGAGGCTCTTCTTCCATGTTCTTGTTAACAAAGGCCAAGAGCATCTCTTGACCATCATGAAGACGGCACTCGTTCTCTCAACTTTAACTAATAAAAAGTTAAAACGATATCAGGAACCGGGGATTAAAAGCCATCTCACGGCTCTCAACATCAACAAAAGCGTGCCGGAATTTTGGTCAATAATCTGGAGCACTTCGCTTCCGCGCTCCGGCTAATTGCCGTACGTCACTCCGCCAACGACAACATGTCATTCTTAATTTTTCCCTTCACGACGAAAAGCCGCTTCCAGCTAGAAAATAATGGCTGAAAGAAAGTCTAATACACATTGGGAAAGTTCATCTCAAGAGTCCATGATTGCTCGTCCGTGTGGAGTGGATGCAAGATGGCCGCTGGCACAGAGGACATGCAATCGATATCGCGAGCTGAGTGGAGAGTCAAGCCCATTACAGCCGTCCAGAAAAGGAAAAATTAATGCGGCAAAGCGAGCTGGCCACTAATAAAACTCCGGGTTTTAACGCCTAATTGAATTTGTCAATGCTTGTCCAAAGCGTCCAACTTGTAATGGTCCTCGAGATTGCACGACGACACGTTGATGGAAACGAGGCATCAACAAGAAGTTTGGCCAACGTGAAAACTTCGGGCTGCCAAACTTGATATCAGCTGAGAAAAGGTTAGGGATGACAGTTTCGGTCAAAATATCGAAATCAGTATAAAAACTAAGTATCTATACTGACCCAAGTACTGGAAGAAAATATCGATACTTAGGCTACTGTTATCAGTAGTTTTCGACAAGCAGGGAATAAATTGGCAATTTTGTGGAAAATTTTAATAAAAATAGTTACATGTGTTGCTGATAATGAATGAATATTATTTATGGCATTTTCTATAATAAAGTTAAGGAAAATTCCATGGAAAAACACCAATTTTTGGCAAAACCAAAGCCTATACCAGAGAAAAATAACTGGTATCAAATATGTGAAATATGTGTTAAATTTAGTTTAAAATAAAAAACAACATGCGATTCAAAACTTGCTAACAGTACAAAATACTTTTCACTATAAAATGATATCATCATTTTCAAAGGAATCCCTTAATCTTCAAAGGAATCCCATAATCTTTAAAGGGAACCCATCATCTTCAAAGGGATGCCATGATCTTCAAAGGGCTCCCATAATCATCAAAGGAATCCCACTATCTTCAAAGGGATTCCATAATCTTCAAAGAAATCCCATAATCTTCAAAGGGGTCCCTTAATCTTCAAAGGGATCTCATAATCTTCAAAGGGATCTCATAATCTTCAAAGGGATCCCATAATCTTCAAAGGAATCCCATAATCTTCAAAGGATTCCCATAATCTTCAAAGTGATTCCATCATTTTCAAAAGAACCTCAGAATCATCAAAGGGGTCCCATAATCTTCGAAAGGTTCCCATAATCTTCAAAGAGATCCCATAATCTTCAAAGGAATCCCACAATCTTCAAATGAATCCCACAATCTTCAAAGGAATCCCACAATCTTCAAAGGAATCCCACAGTCTTCAAAGGAATCCCATAATCTTCAAAGAGATCCCATAATCTTCAAAGGAATCCCATAATCTTCAAAGTGCATGATTCCATCATTTTCAAAAGAACCTCAGAATCATCAAAGGGCTCTCATCATCATCAAAGGGGGCCTCAAAATCGCCATACAGTACACCCAACAGCGACCAATGACAATGCTACTTTGACGTTGTCAATCTTTTAAATGATGTTGATGATTCAGTTAAATTATCATCAAATATCAACACCATTTACAAGTTCCCTGTCAGCCTCAGGGAACTGACACGCGTGTGCCTTAACTCTTCACGAACAACACAAATGCTTCATGACATCCATGCTCCAGAGTTCAAATTTAGCGAAAGATTAAATCAATCAAAATGGACATTGAATATACGTGGGCAGCTAGGATGTGTGCTAACCTTGAGGTTATACACAATTTCTGCTGATACGATAGCTTTTAAAGTAAGCTTATAATCGTTATTACGGCCTGCGGACCATAAAACATGGCAAAAGCGGCAATTATGCTTTTTACGATAGGAGTGATTAAATTGATAAATGGACCTTTTGTCCAGGGCTCGACCATTTGTGAATCACGCGTTAATCTCGTAATAAATAGGTCAATTATATATCTTTAGAATTGCTATATATGAGTGAATAAGAGCAAAAGCAGCAGTCGTACAATAATAGTCTTTCACAATGGTGCCTATTTATCCAAAGAGGGCGCTTGAATTTCGAGGGAAAAACCCTGTTTACTGCAGCTGTATAAACCATTTGATATCCGCCATATTCAATGCCTGGCAGCTATAGGCTTCAGCGCCTCGACCGAACAAAGAGGAACCTTTATGAAAATGGTGCAATTAATTTCTTTTGCGAACTATGCTTCAGGTGAGGGTGGAGGAGTGCTTTTATACCAAACGTCGTCAAGTCGTATAAAAAGCCATAAATCTGCGTAATACCCTTCATCACATGGGGTACTGACGCTATTAACGCGTTCGGCAACGCTTGAACAAATACCTATTAAAAGCCTTTATGAACATTTAGGGTGGGACGCATCCATTTATATAATAATAATCACCCACGAGGCCACATTCATAAAGAGATTTCCTATTGAAAAGTACTGCGAATTTTTCACTCGTGGCCTACTTATGCAGGGGGGATGGAGGCAAATATCCGCCATTTGTGGCTTTCTATAACGAAAAAAAAAAGCAATGATTACAGGAACGCGCATGCCCCTCAAGGGTATTCTACCAGACTTAAGTATAGTATGCACAGTTTTTTTTTAGCACACTTAGCATTTGTAAATGAATAGGATGTATATGAGTGCCGCCACCACCATAATGGCAAATGTGAAAAATTAAGGAGGATTTGGGGTCTCGTGCAGAGAAGGAATTTGTACCTGTTTTTATTTTTTACGATTACCAATTGCAGAAGTATACATACAACCATGCTATTTATATCTTCATAGAATTCCGATTTTGCATTTGTACATGGGGCCATTCAAAAATGTTGGCATTTGGGATGCGCCACCTGCCTGCCCTTAGGGCCAGTAGGCGTCCAGATGACGACCCTGCGTGGCTAGTGATGTCAAGGCTGACGTCACGCCCTGGAACCCCTTCTGGAGGAGGTCCCAAGTGTTCATTTCCTTTGTCTCACTCAGCTTTGTAATTTCATATGGAAAGGTTCTACTGTGTTAGTGTGCAAGAGTTTGCTCACAAGTAATAAAGTGTTTCATCTAAATAAGCATCGATTGAGTTTATTCATCAAAAAATAATGTCCCAGTAATTCCTTCAAAAATTGTACCCCACCCCTGTCCACATGGTGTCCATTTTAGCTCAGTCTCCCCATAGAGTCCTTACTTTTTTAAAAAGTAGGGTGTGCATATGGTTCAGCTAATTTCTGCATAATGAACAGATAGCTACTTATGCCCTATTCTCACTGGCTGGACTTCTGTGCGTTTTGGGGCCCACGCACATGCGCACTAATGCCTTTGCGAAGAAGAGCCGCCTTTTTGTTTTTTAAGCTCCACCCTCAACACACAAAGTCTGGTTCGATTTGACTTTTTCTGGTGTGCGGAACATAATGGGGTTGGGCTTTGCCCATACACAGTAGGTCTGCCCGAAGACTATGGTCACGTGTAGTGTGAACATGTGCAGCCATTATCAGATTTTGACGGACTGACGTCATTTGTCCGTTTTGCTTTTTGCGCGCACAGTGCAAAAACGGCATTAATGCCGGATACTAGACCAAGTTTGTTTGTTTGTTTGTTTGTTGATTTTTAACGTTGGCCTATTTCTGCAACTAAGGATAAACACCGACGACAGGGGATGAGCCTTCATCACCTACCTGGGAATTTGGTGCTTGTCTCCTAATTCACCGCCACGCGAAGTATGGCATGTCATGAAGCAACATAATCGGTTAGTTAGGTTAGGTGTGGTGTGGCATGTGATTATGTTGTTTTTGACATGCCATACTTCGCGTTGCTGTGAATTAAGAGATAAGTACCGGGAATTTTGCCAAAATGCATCTTTGGCAAATCCTTATGCTGTATTGTAGTTAAAGTTCTTAAAAATTATGGAGACAATATATTCGAATTAGTAAAAAAAGTTTTGTAAACTTTGGCTAAATTAAATTCTAATTTTGTTAAGATTGCGAACATAACATGATCCTAAGAGTGCCATCTTGAAATTCATTTTCCCAGAAAACTTTGCATTTAATTGAGCGTCTGTGCCACGTCAATTCGCAAAAATTTCATAAAAATACGCATCAAATCTGATTTCGTGAACTCAGGTTTATTATTCTGAGAAAAAATATCTAAGAATTCTCAGCGCCCCGATTAGCCAACTTAAATAATGCAAAAACGGCGCCAAATATCAAAACAAGGCACATTTCTAGTTCATAAATAATTCTGAAAAATTACAAAGTAAAAAAATGAGTACAACATAGATGTATGTATCCCGCGTTTGTGGTTTCCGTTCGCGCTGCTTTTAATGAGACAATCTAAAGCATAAATCATGCAGTTAAGGTATCTAAATGCGCACTAAAATATTGATTTGTGGGAAAATTAGCATGACAAACAAGGAAATTCCAGCTCTCCAACAAACTCGTTAGGATATTAAAGTCACAGTAAATTGAAAAGCAGCATTGGCAATTACTTTGCATGATTTCAATGTCAAGGGATGTGGAAAGTTTAGAAAACTTACCTTCAAGCTAGTCAATATAGGAGGGCTGATCAAAAAGTTACAGTAAAGCATATCACCCTATGAATTCTGTATTAAGACTAGCAAATGCTAGGACTTTCCATTGTGTCTATTGCCCAAATAGGACTAAGTTCGGCCTAAGCCTCAAATGAGATGCCAAACTATTTAAAGTACCCAAGACAAAAGGGATTAACGTACAGAAGGATTTCACTTAACCCCTTGGGACTGTTAGACAAATGCTAATTAGGTCAACCTAAGGTGTATTCACATGATTGAAGTCATGAAGGTAAATTCGACCCCTAATGCTAGTTTTCGACTTAGATTACTTGGGATCCCTTCAAATGATATATAAAGGGCTCCCAAACTTAAGTTATAGAGAGAGAGGAGACAAATCTCCCCATGATTTTCTAGGCAACAGAGCGCCTGCTCCTGTTAACCTTTATCTCTGAATTTTGTGTCTTTGCAATAAAGAAATTACTTAGAACCAAAACCAACGAATTGGACTCTCTTTTACTTTCAGCTAAAGTACATACTTTTATACAAGACTTACAGTATAAGTCCTTGTATTATCACTCTCCGAGGCCTGCTTCCCTCGTGCTATCTCCAACTTGCACTGTCAAAGCTGTTCGGCCTTAAGAAAGCCAAATACCAACAGTTCGGACTTATTAGACTAATGTCGAACTTTGTCCTCCCTTGCGCTTCTCAAGCGAAAAGGCTTAAACCATTGGACTCACCAAAAGTAGTCACCTCACCAGGACTAATTTAATGAACATTGTCCCCTTAAAAGTACTCGCCTTGAGAAGTTGAAGATTTTTTAACCTCAATCATCACTGCAGGAAGGACCCTGAGAACTCATCTTCTGCAATGCTGTAGAGCTCCTCCAGCAATTTAATGTTGTTAGTTGAGTATGCAGGGGATAGGTCTGGTGAGCATAGTGGCTGGTGGATGATGGTCATGGCATGGATTGAGCAATGCAGAATGAACAGGCGCTCTTAAAATCTCTTGACATGCGCCAAATAAAATGTTGCATTTCTCAGCCATTTAATGGACGGTTAGTTGATGATTACAATGCACTAGAATGTTCACTTTGGTGGCATTCAGACGAATTCAGACGATTTGAGCATTATGGATGGGATTTTTAAGGTGGGTCTACTGCATTTGAAAACATTTTGCAAAAGCATGTTTTTCAAAACTTGCTTTTGAGTTTGTATGGTTACATGCTTTTCAAAACATGTGCCTTCATGTTATGAAGGCACAGAATAGGTTAATTAAGGCATCGTCTTTTATACAATGTACTTTCAATGTACACATATAAATGGAATGTGTTTACTAATCTAACATAAATACACGTGCATACACGGTGTTTATAACCATTCCACACATGCCTCGATTAGGATAATTTGATTCAGTGATATCAAATCAATCAAAACTTTGTTCAATCTAAAATATAATTCAGTTAATAATATAACAACATAAATTTTAATGATTTAAATACTTACGTTTTTGTATAAACGTCCTGATTTTGTTTTGATTTCAAATTCTTTCAATGGGAGTTTTGGCAGTGCACATCCCTTGCTACAAGCGCCCTGACCTCAAGCCAATTTTTTCTTTGATCTTCACCGCCACTTGGGCAATCCAGGTTTTTTGCTTTTGCTCCATGTTTTTGGATAGTGTGGACTGGTCTTTACATGGGAAGGAGCCCTACCGTCAAATTGCATGCTAAACGTTAATTGAACGCCAAATTTCACCGTTTAACAGAGCATGCGCATATGAGGTCAACATTAACGTTAAGTGAAACGCACTACATTTCTTGCTAAATCTCTCTAATGATGTTAACCATACTGCTCAATGACGCTCCTTTAGCAGGCAATTCAAAAAGTCCTGAAACTTGTGATGGTCGCGTAGGGGCTCCGAGAAAATACACGCGACTCAATGTTGAGGGTTTTATTTACAAAACTTATAAAAAAGAACTAAAACGTTACAAAAGAATCAACATAAATACGCGGGCGGCTAACTTGCCCGCCACGAAAACTCTGGGAGTCCAAGTCCCGTGCGTGCACGTGTCCTGAGGTCCAACCCGATCCTCTGCCAGAACCGAACTGCCCTCTCCGTCCTCCCGAGCTCCCCAGCAAACCTTGTATCGGAATGCTGGTTTGCTCGGGGGGACAGAGAGGGTTGCCACCTTTGACCCGGGTCACATTCCTACCAGGTATTCCAGCCATTCTGGACCCTGACCTGAGAACCCCAACTGGGTTCTCACAAACTTTTTGATCGGCCCTCGTATGTGCAAATATTTCATTAATCTGAGAATTCCATTCCAAAGCGAACTGTTATCCATATCACCCCGATCATTGTAACTAACTCTGCTTTTAGCTTAAAATTTTAAAATGCGGTTGTGAGTAGGGGGTTTCATTCCATCATTATCATTTCAAGTTGTATAAGGGAGCTAGCGTAAGAACTTCAACTTCCGTTATGTTCTACGTTATTTTACGATAGCTATCACCAGGGAGTTTATGCTCGTTATCAGAATGCGACATGCAGTGCAAATTGAAAATCAAATTTTTAAAACGGTGCTTTTTTAATGCAGTAGCGTCGGTTTTCAGATCGTTTAAGCGATCGAATTCCACTCTGAGTGAATTAGGAAGCAATTTCGAAAAGCACGGATAAATCGAAAAACTAATCTAGGCAAAGAAATTCAAATTAGTTTCCAAATCTGATTTCCTGCACCGCTAGGCTTCGTTATTTGAGGTATGTATACACCATCAGGGGTATAGCAAGAGCTATAATCGTCAAAATTGATGGGATTTCTGGAAAAATTGTCAAAGTACATAATAAGAACAAATTCCTCTCATTCACTAGACATGGTAATTTAGAGTGGAATTACGAGGCATGGATAAGAGGTATTTGGCCTCCATCTATACATATTGTAAGTAGCCGCCAAATAATGCATGGATCGGATCCTCATTCATTTCAATACAGGCAAAGTTACTATATTCGGCAAATCCAATATTCGTCATATTTAGAAAAATACTCCTAAATTCTTCCAAAAATCCAATAGAATATTCTTGGAGAAAATTTACCCACCACATGATCATCCATGTGCCGGCACCCGAACATTGTCGCATGATCAAAATACATATTAATTCAATAATATTGCAATTAGCTAATTTTTTTGGCAATCTTTGAAAAACAGACAGCACTGCATGAACAGGTAGTTTTTGCTAAATCTATACTACGACATTATCTGAGGCTGGCACTACTAGGTCTTCTATCTTACAGAACATGTCCTTCTAGCATTTTACCATGTAAATGTGGTGTTTCTTTTAATAAAATCATCGACTTGAAAAAATAATTAAAACCAAAGTTTTAGAATAAAAAAATCCTATACCGCGCTATGGAATACAAAAGTGAAGTTTCTTCATAGCAGTTGTTTTTTTGCTGTCATGAATCATTTATAGAATATGAAACATGAATCAAGAGGGGGATACAAAGAAAATTGCATTGGTATTTCTTTTATTTTCTTGGAAGATATCAAATATGCAGAAAAACGGGAATAAAAACAAACGAATTTTATTTTCGTTGTTTTCTTGACTATTACCATAACGTTTACTAACCGATTTTGTTTCATAAAAACAAAATATTCATGTATTGTTCTCGCAACGATATAGTTAATACTGCATGAACTTTTGCAAAATAAACACAATAAAGGAAACATTTTATACCACATAAGGCATTTTTCTCAAAATGGAACCAGCAATCATACTGTAAATATCTCATTTTCTACAATGTACTGAAAATATTTGTCCCAATACATATGTATGTTTACATTTGGGCTAAACGAGTCCAAACTAATATGAATTAAGCCACAGTAAATGGGACCACATAAAATGTGATTATTCGAAATACACCGTATTTTTCCCCCCAAAAAATATATTTTCATAGTCAAATTTTGCACACAAAAAAAAACATTTTTTCGATGCAATGATGCACCATTTTTGGTAACGGATGACCAATCACGTGGAACCTATTTGCAACCAATGACCGCATTTGTTCCACTTTCTTAGACACCAACACGTGATGGCCGCATGAGGTTCTCGTGATGGATAAATAGCGCGTCCGTCATGCAAAACCAGATGCCCGAATCATATTTCATAAAAAGGACATTTTCTTGTTATATAATGCTCGGAAACCTGGCGCCACTTGTCACACATCACAAATTGCGGCGAAAACATGGCCTGTGGTTCACTGCTTTTCTCGAGGTCTTCCATCAAATGCCACGAAACGTCTTGACAAAAATGTTTTGTTATGATTGCATCGGCAAGGGATCCCCATTGCCCCACACAGAAATGGATGGAGGGGGGAGAAAGTAGTGTGACAAACAAAAAAAAAATATTGCATCAAAAGGTTTCGGAAAAGCAAGGACCGAACATTCAATCAAGATTTGTCAATAATGATCCAAGATTGCCAAGAGTTTTCAATCCAAGGTTCATGCAATTCTCATGAAGGTGCATTACACAAAAAGCAGAAGGAAGAAAGAACTAATCTCCTTACCAACAAGGACTAGCATGATTGAGAACAAATAAAAAGATACCAGTACAGATGAAAATTGAATCACTTCTGGATTGCGACTATTTTATTCATACGCAGATGGGACAAAAATGTCTATAGTAAAAAAAAAAACATTGCTAAAACTTGAAAATGTGCCATGGAATGTTTCAATTACAACGAACATTCCGGTATAGTGATTTCAAATTTGCAACCATAAATAATACACATAATTACTTTGATAACCCAATCTCATATAACGAATAAACAATTTTTATTCATTACTCTCACTCTTTATATTATTTTTTATAAAACACTAAAAATTTCAAAGGAGTTCATAATTCATACATTTAAAATGCAATTCGTACTTTCTTTAAGATATTTACAAATATCTCTTAAACAGTGTGACCAGTAAATTTGCCAGAAATAAATGCAACTATATTTTAAGGATTTCCAGACTCATCCCTAAAATTTCAAAGGACCCCCTCTCACCACAACGTTTCTTCAAATTGTAATTAGAATTTGAAAAAATATCTTTGCTCTTGTTTTAGAAAATATTTTTCAAATTAACTTAAATTTCCTGACCACGCCAGGAAATCCATTCATAAACTAGTGTTCCGAGGGGATAAAAATGTAAGCACATTTCCCGATTTTCAAGGCTGTTGGACACCATGATAAAGCAAGTGAACAACTTTTTTATGGAATGACTCCCATAAAAAGGTGCGTTTCCACGTGAGAGAAACTCTCGAGATGCTCTCTATAGCAGTTCTCAATGTAGCACGTGCAAAAATGCACGTGCTACTGTTCGAGAGTTGTCACTGATAGCAGCTCGCAAAATACAAACTATGTTCGAATTTTGAGAGCAGCGCTGTCGAGATGCTTATGTTTAGGATTTTTTTAAAGTTTAAATCTTGTGGAATACGAGATGCATGATGAGTTACTCGCGAGAGTTGATCTCACGTGAAAACGCACCTTAAAGAATGAAGTTGTAAATACCATCAATACTGAGATGTTTAGGGTACTTTAAAATCCAGGCTTTAAAATTATGGTCATGTATTCACAACACCCCATGAAACTTGATGGAATTTCAGACAATTTGGGGGAAAAAAGCTAGTTGGATCCCTGGAAAATCCCGAGATTAAAGAAATAAACCAGCCACGATTAACATTCACCATACGCTCGTACTGATAAGTGCATGTCAATATTCACGACCTGTAGCCGTCAGATGTAATTTGCATCCTCCGTGAAAGACTGGAGATCACGATTCCTGGTGCATGGGTAGTGCGCCAAGTCTTCGAATTGTTGGAGATCTCTTCAAGATGCGGGGCTTTGCGCGAGGACTTTGGAGATTTGCGAGGATCTTCCATCAGATTTAGAGCTCGATTCGGGGGTGACTTAAACGCGATCTGCATGCCAGATGTGGGGATTTGCAACCGACTTCACCGAGTCTCAACAGTGTATATGTATATATAAAAAAAACATACGGGTGCGCCTCTGCATCAGCGGTTTTCTGTGAGGGGGTCATCATTGCTGGTCATAAAAAGAGCATCGTAATCGGTAAACATAACATGAAGACAATCAAGGGAAAAAGCGATTTTCATTAAGAGCGACGGGTGATGTTGGAAGATTGGTCTTCTGCCCATTAGATAGGAAGCAATTTTCGAGTGCTGTGCAAAGAATCCAGAAAACCCTTCACGTTGTTCGTCAATCTCCAGATCACGTGGAGAGATGCTGCGATAATTTATTGATGCACCATCCTCGCCACTATTTGCACTTCATCAAACGCTGCCCGTTCTTTGTTCGTGATCGTTAGTTCTGATGAACGAACTAACAACATCGCATTCGCATCTCCACCGCATATATGCCCTGATTGAGGATTCTGGAGGGAATGATGATGGTCCGCTCATCAATTCCAGAGATAACCAAACTAGATCGGCCTGCGTCTGTTGCACAATGCGGGTGCTGTTAGTCCTGCTGGTTATATGTTGGTCGAGCTCTTCAAACCCTTTCAAAGCTTTCATTAAAAATACAAGTAGCAGCTATTGGAGATATTGCAGGTTTCCAGACAACCGCAATAAAGCGAGACATTCATTTTTTGTTGGTTTCCCAGTGCACATAAAATATATGATTACATGAGCATTCTACAAGAACTATAGAAGATATTCTAATAAGCGTTTAACAGCAATCTTTTGGCAGTAATACCCTGGACACACTATGAACTTGTGGCGACCATAGACAGACTCTATGGTCGGCCCCAAGCTGCTAGTCAAAGCTCCATAGGGACCACGTTTTGACCACCAGGGGAACATGTGGGACAGGGTCAAGCAGAGGCCCTTTGTCTTGACCCTTCCTTCTGGACACGACTTCGACGACGACAGGACGTCCC
>JAQGAE010002009.1:0-19728 GCA_034696685.1 Julus scandinavius | reverse complement strand
GTACCATTATCTGTAAAAATAAACATGTAAATTAAAAAAAACATACTGGCCAAATACTTTTTTTGCTCACTGTATTTAGAAGAATTCGCAATAGTAAATATAATCAAATAATTAAATTATGGTATACAATAATTTCAGAAAATGCATGTTATCGTCTTTCAGGACATTATACTGGAAAAAATGGCGACTTGTACAAGTCACGTGACACGGTGTATTTATGCAGTTTTGATACAGTATATGTATATGCATGCTTATGGTTGTTTGAGATACATGTGCAGTCAAACAAATATACCCAAAAGGTATGAGTGCAAAAGTAATTTAATACTAAATGGACTCATAAGATACGAGTAAATAAATCATTGAATGCAAATGTACTCAAAACGTGAGTACAATGCACTCCAATCACTGGGTGATTATAAATTTCCTTGAGTGTTAGCGTAATCTGAAATTCTGAGTTCCAGTTTAACGTGAATACTTTTAAGCAAGTAATTGAGTCGCATGCATTTAATACATTTGAGTAACAAGAATAAGTAACTTGAAATGAGGGTCATCCTTATAAAAGCTAATGAATGTATAATAATTTTTACATTTCTACATATGCACATGATCCTTTTGATATAAGGATCTATACTGTTCTATTTTCCCCTTTAAGTATTAAGATTTTGCTAATATACGAGGGCTTATTTTGTGATCTCATATTCATTAAGATATAAAATAGCAATTGTTTTTGCTTGTAATAAAAACAAGGACGATGTTTAAAATAGATTTACTTCCCTATACTTCCGCATCCGTAATCGGTACTTGTAAACAGTACTTCTGCTTATAAGTACATATTTGCCCCAATCTGATTACTCATTTCATATGACTACTGATTACATATACTGGTACTATTGAGTACGATTCCACAGTACTGCAATCGTAATCAGTACTCCTATACTCGTGAGTACCATTTCCCCATTGCCTGGAGCACGAAAATAAAACAATGTGTTTTTCAATACATATATGTATATGTAGGCATCCCCTGGTGTCATACGAGGTTTCCACAGTACTGCAATCGTAATCAGTACTCCTATACTCGTGAGTACAATTTCCCCAATGCCTGGAGCAAGGAAATAAAACAATGTGTTTTTCAATACATATAGACACCCCCTGGTGTCATACGAGGTTTCAACATGATATATTTCCAATATGGTCGTGCCCTTTTACTCCAAATGATATATAATTTATAACACGTCAGGCATCTGATGGAAAAGGGTATAATATTGAAAAATGCCTTGTATAACCTCCATGAATAAATAAAAATAATGCTAATTATAAGCATGGATAACGAATTATTTCGTAATTTTGAGTGTATGTTTGAAGCAAACGTTAAAAAATGTAGAAAATGGACGCCCATTGGTCATTCCGCATAGGCCTAGTTGTGGCCTTTTTTCCTTTAATCTGCGTAGGAGGCTGCATGAAGGCTAGGCCGGCGTTCCCACAACACCATATATGGTAATGCGCCGGACCCGCGTTGTGCATTATGGATTTAACTGGCCCTCCGTTGCAAAGACTCAACGTTATATGTATACGGAAAATTGCGCAGGCCCCTGCGATCGATAATCCGCGATTTGGCAACTGGCGGAAAAAAGGAGAAAAAAAAATGCTCGCTTGGCCTTTGCGCGACCTGCCGGCGAACATTTGAAATGCACTGTCCTAATTAGCCCTTCGCATTTAACGGGCGTTTAATGGCCAATCGGCGTGCTAATGTAGTCGCTGATCGCGTGGCTAGGGCCTGGCGCTTAACGGCCGTTCCCTGGAACGCCAGACGCGTTGTGGTCAATTAGGCGCGGGCCGACATAATTAATCCGCAGTTTCCGACGCTACACTCGGATTTATGAAGCACATAAATTTTTGCGCCGTTCTTAATTGGCCAAAAGTGTTGGTTTGGGCACTTCAAGCCTCGGTTATCTTTTAAGTTTTGGAATTGTAATTGTTTATTCGTGTTAAGTATATAATATAGACGCGACAATATATAGTGTGCTATTTTAGAGCTCCACTCTTTCCAGAAACAAACAAAAAAAATTCTAAACTCTAAAAAAAATAAACATGTTTCAAAGGTTATTTGGAGACATTTCATACTTGAGTGTAAACTGTGCCACAGAAAGGTTCTGTATTGCACTTTGGGATTTTTGGGGCCATTCAAAAAGAACGTCCCCGATCCCTGTGCACGCAGTGTCCATTTTGTCCCTGACCACACCCTCTTCTCCTTCACAGACATTTTAATTTTTCTGAAAAGTAGGGTGTCCAGCAAATTTATTGGAACATACAAATATCCATCCTATAAATGACCAAGCACCCCTCTCAATACCAATTCCACGTTTTTTTTAAAAGGTTCTATTTAGATATTTTTTTTAATAGCCTTTGGGGTGATTTATAGAACCTTTGAAGTTCTTTATAGAACGTTTGAGGTGCTTTATAAAACTTTCGAGGTGCTTTGTAGAGTCTTTGAGGTGCTTTATAGAACCTTGGAACTACTTTATAAAGCCTTTGAGGTGCTTTATTGAACATGAGCTGCGTTATAGAACCTTTGAGGTGCTTTATATAGAGACTTTGATGTGTTTTTTAGTGTATTATACCTATAATGGGTGGAACAAAACCGCTATACTAATGTGCGTCAATTATACTTATTTTTACATAAAATCGACAATAAATTAAGTTAGTGGTATACATAATAGACCATTCACAAACGACGTTCCCTTATATATACAGGGTGTGGGAGGAGTCGTCTAAGCAATGTTAGCAGGGGAGGCGATGTGAGACTTTGAAACTACATCTTGATATTTTCCCTCATCAAATTGTTGTTGTTTGTACTATATCCAAAGATGCTATTATGCAATAAAACCAAATTAAACACAGTTTCCTTGATCTTCCACGTTTTTTACCAAATTTTTAAGTGAATTTTTAAATTTAAAAAAACAAACTGTTACAGAGCATCTGATGATAGTATACACATAATCACGTTTTAGCCGGATACATCACATGTAGTCCTCATATGTAACTGATGCAAATAAATATAAATTAACTTAAATTTCCGAAGATATCTAGTTCCTCTAAAATTGGCCACAATCGTGTTCCTTCCCCTCTTAATTAGTCATAAATTTCCTTCACTCCCTTCCCCTTTACCTGAGTCGTTAAATAAGCTAAATAAATAACTAATAAGGGGCCATTCAAAAAGAATGTCTCCAAAAGGGGGTAAGGGATGGATGGGGTGAGGTCTGCTGGTATGTGGACATATACCACATATATAAAGTAGGGGAGGAGGGGGGGAGAGGGCAGAAAGGAAGCCATTATGCATGTGCGTCCACTAATGATGATATTTTTTAGTTTTTGGCTTTTCGGTTTAATTTATAGTTTTAAAGGTCAGTGAAAGGGAAAAATGACACCAGAAGAAATGTGTCCCAGTCCCAAATGTACTTGAATTTTAATACCTCGATAAAGCCAGGAATGATGCCTAAATTTGTGTCCAAGACCAATATTATGCTGGAATTTCTTTTCGAAGTCAGGAAATTTTCTTAAATCCGAAAAATCTGGAAAAATATCGAAGTCCGGTGCTTGGAAATTTATAGGATTGACCTTTGCAGATTCCATCAAATTTTCTGGACACCCTACTTTTCAAAAGAATTAAGGACGTCTATGTGGGGGGGGGGAGGAGTGACTAGGATAAAATGGAGACCATGTAGACAGGAGCAGGAGGGGGATGTAGAGAGGGGGAGGATTTTTGAAGGAATTTCGGGGATGTCCTTTTTGAATGGCCCCTAACTAACATCTTGCGCAATGTTCTGGATGTCCCATCCCCTTTAGGCGCCCTGCTTCCCGAAGTCTCCGTCGGGTGGCGCTGCCTCCCTGAAGTTGGGGTCCTTGCATCCTCCCCTCCATCTGCATCCGTTTGCAGGGAGTTCAGTCACTCCTTCAGGGCCGCTTTAAGACGGGCTTTCATGGGCGGCTCGCCTGCAGAGCTGGCGCGGTCTGAACCCTGAAATTGTTAATAAGATTGCAGCTGTGTCAGGCCCGGGTCAAGCCAGATTCGCGTTTTATTTGCGCGAGGGAAAATTTATCTTTGATGGATCAATTTTCTAACGTCGCTGCATGGTTCGCGCGCCCCCAGATAGACTTAGGCCTGGTTTGCGATGCGGAAATAAATTACTGGAAATTTCCAGCCGGCCATTTTCCGGGTCACTCTCGTGGCATCTATGTGATGCTTAAAGAAGAGAAGCAAAAAAAAAAAAATCGAAAGCGAGTTACCATGGTTTGCGCCCGGAGTTGTTGCTCGCCAGTTTAAATTTAGATGCGTTATCGATTTTTCCCGAAAACTCGCCAGCCAGTGAGACGTTCAACCCACGGACTTTGCGCAAATTTCTGTCGTTTTTTTGTTGCCCAGTTTTTTTAGCATGCGGCGATGATAGCCGTGCTGGCTTTTCTATAAAGCCATGGCATCTTGAATCGCATGCATACAAGGTGCAGGAGAGACAGTCATGGTTTCGAGACATGTAGAACCTTTGGAAGATTTTGCATGTATACTGCCTCCACATGGCTTTATATAGAACCTAGTGTTCGATAATAAACCTTACAGAACCTTAAAAGGTTTGATGGACCCTTGCATGTTACATTTCATCACACTTTGCATATTGTCCATGTCAGAACCTTTGGAAGTTCTTATATAATATGCATGTGCAATATAGTGCCTTAATACGTGGGGACACATAGATTGTGGCTTTATATAGAACCTCAAATGTTCAATAAATAAACCTTGCAGAACCTTAAAAGGTTCGATGGAGCCTTGCATGTTAAATTGTTAAAATGTTAAAGAGACAGGCAAGTGATGTCATGGTTTCGAGACGTGTAGAACCTATGGAAGATATTGTACTGCCTCCATGGATGGTTTTATAGAGAACCTCAAGTGTTCAATGATAAACCTTGCAAAAGTTTAACAGGTTCGATCCATGGTACCATGCATGCATGTTAAATTTCACCGCAGTTTGTATATGATTCATGACATTTAGAACCTTTGGAAGTTCTTGTACTGCCTCCTTGTATGCAGTATACATAACTTCATATAGAACCTCAAATGTTCAATAAATAAACCTTGATAAACCTTAAAAGGTTCGATGCCGCCTTGGCTGCTATAAATTTCACCATGCATGCATGGGCTTTGTATATATTGTCTAATTATCTAATTTGTGTACAATATAGTGCTTCAATGTATGCGTGGGGGCACCTATAGATTGTGGCTTTATATAGAACTTCAAAAATGTTTAATAAATGACACCTTTATATGTATATCTTCAATTATGAGTTTGGACTGAACCTTGCTTGTATAATTTGTACTATAATTGTATAATATAGTGCACATCTCTCAAAATGGCGGAAAAATTCTCACTATATACACCTTGAAGAAGTGGCCAAAATCGACACAAAATATATTTTTTTACAGATATGCAGGTTTTTCGTTATTTTTAAATTTATAGGAATTTGCTTCTAATGTTAATTTTCGATATTCACAATTTGTATACACGTAAATTCTACTCATACTTTAGTGGTATACATTCACGGCACGCTATATATAGTGTAAATTTGCACCCTGAAGGCATTTCACGAATTAAGGGTAATATAATATTTTATTTCAAGATTGCCTTTACCAAAAATTTCGATAAATAGACTTAAGATTATATATAATCTTAAGTCTCGAGTTTTTCTACAACAAACGATATTTGATCATGCATTTGACTCTTTCATATAAAATCATTATATTAAGAGTAAAATTTAAAGATGAATGTTTCGATTCCTGAACAAATTTTATAAATAACACGTATAGAAAGCAGGTTTTATGTAATTTCGTTATACTTTTTAAATCTCAAATTCTTGCATCATCTTGCAAAATTTGGCGATTTTCACATCTCGAGATTGCTACATAGTGCTCAAGACCGATTCCCAAAGCATCAGTAAGTCTTATATTTATAGATTTCAAGAATTTTGTTGGCAACTGCCTATAGCTCGGTATCAGACATCAACTTTAAAGATTCCCTCGTGACCCTAAACATGGGAAACTGCCTGATGCTTTTAAGCAATTTTCGCTGAAACCAGACCGAATTAGTCCCATCTACGAATTCGCGAGGATTTCTAGTCGCCTATGTGTAAACATTTCCTGAAGCCAACTGAATTTTTCTGTCGAGAATAAAAACGCCCATTATTAAATTGTTGTGGCTTCCATATATTGCTAAACGGCGTGATTCAATGAATCAAGTCGCTTTTAAGAAACTCCATGTAAAATTCTCGACCACAGTTATTAAATTCAATTGACAAGTTTTTCAGACTTAGGGGAACCAGGACATTGATATCACCGAAATATAGGCTCTTTGGTGAAAAGATTCTCTTTATTGAATTAAGTCATATTAAGGTTTCGTCATATGCTACATGTAAGCGATTGAATCTCTAAAGGTTGTATTTGATTGTATATCAACAATTAACATGCATTTTCTTATTATGAGTAATTAACATGACATGTAAAGCCTATGTTAAGAATTTATACATAGTATGTAAAATCATATATATATGTGATCTTAAGTTATATTGAACACATTTTAAATACAGTCATTTATAAAACTTACATGCAATTAAGATTATATACAGGGTAAATCAATAAAAGGTAAGCCAACTTTATAAAAATCATAAAAAGGTTATTTGTTAATGGAATTTGACGAAAATTTGTAAACGTATATATATTTGTGCAAATTCTTAAATTTACTTTCGAATTGCCCTCGTTCACGTTCTTTTTTAATGACGTAATCATTCGAATTTGTTTTTCAAAATGGCGTTCACTGCATGAAGAAGAAAGAACAGCGATACGTTTTTTGCGTAAAACGAAAAATTACATGCAGTGCTAGGCAAGTTTTGAAAGGTGCTAACTTTGAAAACAAGTCGAAATAGGAAATTTTTGTGTATCCTATTTAAGAACACATGTACAAATTTTCAATAAATTCCATTAACAAATAACCATTTTATGATTTTTATAAAGTTGGCTTACTTTTTATTGGCCCACCCTGTATAATCTAGAGCATATAAATAGCAAATTATCATTTTTATAGATTACAATTGTAAATTAATCTTAATTGTTTTTAGAAAACATTTCATGATGTTCATTATCGACTTTAATTTCACAAGCATGCTAACTTGTAAAAATCTCAATTATTAATAATCTATCGATAAAATGTCCCTTTAAACATCCACATTCAATTATCGCATTATAGAACTCTAAGAATTCTATTATATATTATAATTATAAAAGTTCATGTATACAGTATGTTAACGAATTCTAGAACTGGTTCTATATTTACAAATGTACATGTATATATAGTATAATCTTAACGAATTCTATGGATTCTATTTATTATTGTGTTAACGTTAACTAACACTAGCATTTGTTAGTGGTCAGGGAATCTGTTTCATCACACAGGCTTAACGGGTCTTTAACCGGTATCGGGACCTAAAGCGGTCAAGCCCGCCTCGTCCACACCGGCCATTGGTCAGCGTGTTTGGCCTTCTCTTGATTGGAGTAGCCAGCCTGTCGGTCTGACCAATGCAACGCTACGTCTCTTCCCTTCCCTTCCCGTGGCATTTTTCCAAGCGCATGTTGGAATCCCGTGTTCCGGCTGATTTTGAACCCTTCCCCTCATCATTCCCTACACCATCCCTTCCTCCCCTCCCCCACCCCCTACACCGTGCAAAGCTTGTCCAAACGAGGACGTGCTAAGAGAAAGGCACGATGATGAACGGCAAAAAAGCGGACTGCTGCTTGTGTGATTAGGTTCTTCTATCTATCCAGAAGAAAAATAGCTGCAAAGATCAATAAAGACCAAAATGATAAAAAAAAACTAGCGGCCTTCTTCGTCTTTCACGCTCAGAAGAGCTAAGACAGAGCCGAAGTAAAGGGGTGGAGGGCGTTAGGCGCTGGGCCCCCGAACACCGTGACCTGGATGCAACCCATCCATCTGCATATATACAAACTCTGCATTCGGAGCGGTGAAGATGGTCGTATAGATGATGGCACATATGAAGCATGTCTTGAGAGGGGGAAATGGTGGGATGGAGGGAAGGTGGGGGTAAAATGGGAAAGGGGGGTTGAGGGGAGGAAGCCACCACCTCGCCTCCTCGGCATGGATTAGGCGCCATCTAATAACGAATGCGAAATAAAAATGCGAGGTGTCGGCCATTCCACGGCGAAACTGCGCGTTTTATGCCGTCGTAGGGCGGGTGTAGACCGGGCAGATTTGCATGAAAAGCTCGTTTCACAGGCCGCATGGTCACTCGGACGAGCGCCAAGGGGTTTTGCAAGCAAACGGAATTACTGCTGGACCATTGAGGGCACTTCGGATATTAAACATGTTCCAGAATGGCTGCAACTGGATTAGGCCTACAGCCAGAGGCGGAATTGAACCGAATGGGGGCGTTCGAGTATGACGTTCACGTTCCACTACCCTGCGTACGATAGCGTCGGTGGAATAGAAGACGAATTGGTGCATCTTAACTTCTATAAAGATGCAAATGTTTGTGCTTCTTACATGTTTGATTCATAAAAGATTGTCTTATTAAAAATTTCTTAAGGTTATAACATTTGCTGAATCTTATACATATCTGGTCACAGAATAAAACATGCAGTGTTGCACATATGATGCACTACATATAATAACATAACCTGCTATATTTTACTGAGCACATAACGACATTATAAGAAATTTTAATTTGTCCCGATTTGGTTTAAAAACATGTAATTATAAATATATGGCAATACATGTCCTGCATCACATTGGGTTATTGCATGTCCTGAAATGAGTCGATAATGAATTTGATATCATCGAATTTACATATGATTGAGATTTTTTTTGTAAACATTCATTGAGCCCAATTTTGAACAAATTAACTTGCCTAGAGACCCAAAAAGTTCTATACGCCATATAAGGGCAATTAAGACCATGCACGCTTCTACCACATTGCATGGTCACGTACATGCACTGGTCATCTTGCTGGATTATAAATACTCTTTTGAGGGAACATTTTGACAAGGTTTGATATTGAACCTTTTGCAAAATATACAACCTTTGAGGTGCTGTATGTGTAGAATGTGCTATAAAAAACCTTAAAACGCCTCAGGGAAACAGGTGTTGTTTTAAAGAACCTTTCTGGTATACCAAAGAATCTTTGTCGAATTGTCCAAACAAATGTAGGTACAACGGTGCAATATAAAATGTGGTCAAAGAACCTTTCAGATAATTATTTTTTAGAGTCAAGGTTTCATGCTGAACGTGTTGTAAAATATAGAACCTTTAAGTTACTTTATAGAACTGTGTAGTATAGAAAGACGTTCTGTAGAGGTATACATACAGCATATATATAGTTTATCATAGTGCCATGGATTCTTCGGTATCCTAAATTTGACACTGCAAGAGGACATCTGTAAAAGTCTTTACCCTGCTCCTATACTGATCACACCCTCTGCATACAACCTCTCACCCCTGTAGACGTCCTTTTTAGAATGACCTTGTGTGTTTCTAGAAACAGATCATGTCTATGGAACTAATTTCTTGTAGTTTTTCCCTGCAAGCATCCGAAAACAGAAAATTGGAATGCGTTAATATACAATTTGTGTGCTCGATGCAGAGGAAGGTCGACTCACATTTACAACTTATCAAAGAAGGCTTCGGTAACTTAGCTTTTTATTTTTATAGTGTATATTCAATTAAGGTTTCATGATGAACCTTTTGTAAAATATAGAACCTTTGAGGTGCATTATAGAACTGCGCATAGAATGTGCTATGAAGAATCTTAAAAGATTTCACAAGTTTAGCCTGTTTAGTTAAATTCAATGACGTTCTATTGATGTATATAAAACTATATATAGTTATATAAAGTGACATGGATTGTTCTATATATAACAGGTTCTAAATTTAAAACTATAGAGGAACCAGTTCATGCCGCACCGTTGGAGCACAGGCACCAACGAGTGGGGGTGCAGGGCCTCGTCTTACCTCATGTGATTTTTATACCACTTTATTGGAAAAACCCTGTAATGGGGTACTTGCACACAAGGTTCTGGGGCTGTGGATGGCGATGGACGAGCCGGTGAAGGTGTTCTCCAATGATACATAATGCTTTTTGGGGCAAAGGCGGTATTATGAGGGCACAGGAATAGTATGACATCTGCAAAAGTCGTTACCCTACCATGCACTGTTTTTTACCCTTTGCATATACCACCTTGAACCCCCTATACAGACTTTTTTTAGAATGACTATGTGTGTTTCTATAGAAACCGTTCATGTCCAGAGTTAATTTCTTGGCACATTCTCCGTGGCAATTTTGCGAAAACAGAAAACTGGAAAGCGTTGATACATCCAAGGGAAAACCCTTTCACACCGGCGCTTTATATAAATTCACGTCGCGAATGCAATCTTCCATTTTCTCTACATGCAGTATATATATATGTAGAAGACATCAACTTCTAGTGGCATCATCTTCCACAACCCCCTCTGCATATATATTTGCAAGCGCTCGATTTCTGTGTGGCGTTTCTGGGTTAAGGAGATATTAATAAACAAATGAAGAAAATTGTGATGAGCCCATTTCAGAGTGTTCCAGAACTGCTGCCTCAATTCCCCGATGAGGAATTAAGATGAGTCGTTTATCCCGCTATCGCGCTTTGCTTGCAAAGGGCCCCCTCTTCTTCAACCCCTTCGTCTCTGTTGCCCCCAGCCCAGCAGCCTCTTCGTCCATTATGTTAATGATTGCGCTGCCAATGTCTCGCAATTTGCCTTTTAGCCGGAGCCCGTTTCTCACTTTGTCTTCTGCACGTTTTATGCTGATGAAAAACGTTTCCGATTTTTGCCTTTTCTCGAAAATCTGCACTCCATGGCCCCCATTTTGAGCACATTGTCTTCGGCGTGCCGAGCATGCCCAGCTTCGAGTTTGGCGGTTTTGCATTATGCAAAATTGAAAAGTGGGGGTTATATTGGATTGAACCCTTCGCGTGCGTCTACATTTATCCGTCTCCAAATGCCAACTGACATTGTTAGTAGATATTCTTCGTATTTTAGGGATGAAAAATCCCAATCGATTGAAACAAGCTATAAGGTAATTTCGAATTTACATATAAATAAAAAGCCATCCTCGATAGAGTTACACTGTTTGAATTCAATTCCAAATACATAGATCGGAACACGACATTTTTGGATATTCAAATTGTCATACAATATTTGCAATGGCACATCTTTTTTTTTTTCCTTCTGCTCCTCCAGAAAATGAAATCGATGCCAGGTCTTAAAATCAATTCGTGGAAAGCGGACCTTGTCGTGTCCTGGGAATTCCACTGATGTAAACTAACATTCCAAGTGCATGCTCGGCCCCATATGTATAAGGACGATGCCATGAATGACACTGTTTCTTAATTTTGAAATTTTACTACAAAAACTGGACACTGCTTCTTAATTTTTAAATTTCACTATACATAAACTGGATACAATTCTGCATGAGAAAAACTACTTGCTGCATCATCACATGATCTCATGTGTGAATTAAAGATTGACGGTTAATTCTCAACATGTTATATGCCAATGTGTGATATGTTTAGGTATCGTTTGTATACATATAGCAATTCTTGTAATGTGAAATTTAAATGGATACACGTCATGAACATTTTAAATATGACATCGGACATGTATCGATGCACTAGCAGATTTAGGGAACATGTAGGTATATATCAAAGACACGATACAGATCAAGGAATCAAGAACGTGTTAAGACAAGGAATAAATGACATGACATGAAGAATTCAGAACATGTATACATTTTATATAATAAATCAAGGAATCAAGGTCGTGTTAAGAATAGAAATTAAGAACACGATATGAAAAATTTAGAGACATGTGTGTATATAGATGCTTATATAAATATATATATAGAACAAGAATCAAGAACATTCAAAGACTTGTTATAGATTTATGTCCAGAAAGTACGTGAGCAAAACATTCTGCAGTATATATATTTTTGCTAATGTTAATATTTACATCGACAATATTCCCAAGATTTCAAAACATTTCCCAAGTACATATTATGCAAAGCAGGCACATATGTAACCCATTTAAAAATGAACTAAATCATCATGAGATTTAAGCCATCGAAATTGCTAACGAAATATACGACATATACTTTTTGCTATTTTCCACATTAAATATATACTGGGAAGAATTTACGAACTAATTCTTGGAATTTTGAGGGCGTTGGCGTCTTTGCAATATTGGCTAGACTGCGAATATATAGACAAGATTTGCACTTAGCAAAATGTGTACATCTCCCAAAAGTCCACGAATCTTAAAGCTGCAAGAGAGTTAGCAAAAGCTGGTTGATGCTGTCCATAAACAAGTTTATTTTATCTTGAACAAAGTGAGTTTTAAAGGCACATGTATAATTTACAAAATTGGATCCGACTTAACAATGAAACTTGTTTAAATACATATGAAGATAAAATTTTATAAAATGCAGGTAAATGGATTATCATTTTTATGTGTAAATTGCAAGCACATTTTTCTTGAAAATAAAGTGGGTGGAAATGAGGGAACTGCATGTGCATGTATACATTTTAAGAACATTAAAGTTGCACCATCACAAAAATTATCCAATACATACAATGTATACACATGTAGTTTAACATGTCTTACCAGTGTTGGTTTTTTATTCGAAATGACAATTATAAATATATAAATCAGTTAAATTACATATATGTAACGTGACTAAAAAGCCTGTTACCCCCCACCCCCAACATTTCTTAACGGGGGCATGCATATAATTGAAAATTGTGATAACGGGGAACATACCTTTTAGTCACGCTGTACATAATATTTTAGTATACGTTTAAGGTCATTTTACATGTTATTTTCATGTTAGCTTAAAAAGATTCTGTATGTATATATGTATATATACATACAGAATGATAATTTTGATAATGATTAATGATAATTTTATCATTAAGTGCATGGATGAATGTATAATATTGACTGTAAATTAATTGCTCTTTAAATTTGATATGTCTGTTATCGATATAATCGATATTATATCGCTTATTATAAGCCATAATAGAGATATGTATTATAGAATATACATTTGCTTTTATTAAATATAGAGAAGGGGAGACCGGGGCACAGTGGGCCACGGGGCACAGTGGTTCAAAGCGTTTATAAAATCAGGTTTAGCAGTAACCTAATGCTTGTGATTAAGAAAGCAGTATGCACCACTCTTTCATTAAACTACATGTCTGCCATCTAACACAATCATAGAAGAAGCGATTTACGTTTTAAGTTTTTGGGCTTGAAAAGTAAGTATTCAACTCACAACTGGATTTTTATTCTATAGGTGTAATTATAAATCATAAGTAATGCTGCAATATACCTATATATCCAGCTATAATTTCAAACTAAAGTTTATGTTAAATAGCCATGTGGTTAGCTTCAAATTAAGCCTTATTCAAATCAAATTGGGTAAACGGGGTACAGTGGGCCACACCATTATGGGGTACAGTGGGCCACATCATTATGGGGTACAGTGGGCCATGTCCCAGCATACCCCAATTAATGTTTTTGGAAATGTTTTTATATTTTCTCATTAATCATAACTTTAAATAAAAACCATCTATAAATTTATGTTTTAAAGTAAAAATGGTTCACTCACAGAAAAAAAAAACACATTTGGCAGTGAAAATATGAAAGCTGCTGTAATTACGGTTAATTTTAATCGTTTTTGTAATTTATACTTGGAATTTCAAATTGACGTGCTGAATTAAACACAATTAATCAATGTGGTGTTCTTTTTCTTGTAAAATGAGTCTTAATTTCGCGTGGACCACTGTACCCCATGCCATGACCAACTGTACCTCAGTATAGGGGCACAGTGGGACAGTCTGCGCAACCAACTTTAATCTCTTATAGCAAAAAAACTAGTACATAGCTCCAAAACGATGAAAAAATGTATATATGCAGATCGTCAAGGCTTGTATATTACTGTGTTATTCTTTTAAAATTCTATAAGTTAAATATTTTTCCCCAAAAAAAATGAATTGTAAAAAGTGTATCCACTGTGCCCCTGTCTCCCCTACATATTTTGCCATGTCGTGCAGCATAATCCTTACAACTTTTTATAATATCAATATTATCTTTATACTTGTTATAATTTCCGAATTCAGAACATTACAACGACATAATATGTCAAACCTTCCACAAAAAAAGATGTGAAAAATGCTGATGCAATGCTCATACTCCAACCCTCTCATGTATCGGCTAATGGGCATTTAACCACTCTTAAATGGACCATCCGTCGAGTTGCTATTATGAGTTCTGACAAATCATGGAGTGCTTCTTCTCGAAAGGTCATTCGGGTGAGCGCAAGGTAGTCTATAGTAGAACACTAGTGATTAATGGTAAAATAATCTTGAAATCAAACAAATCCTCTAGGGGCTGTTGTGCAAACAGATTAATGCCTGGACATGCATGGACATACAAACATGAATTGCAAAATAAACAACCCCCTGTTAGGACCAATAACAGGGTAAACCAAGTTTTTTTTGGCAATGGGAATTATAGAGGGAAAATGGGTTGTTGAGAACGTGCCAACCTTGTCAGGTGGCCCCTTTTCGAGTTGTGATCATAAAAAACTAGTCCATAATGGCACATAAGCAAAGCAGTATAGTTACATGTCAGCGAATTCTCAATCTCTGAAGTCTCTGCAATGAAAAGCCAAGATATATGCAGATAATATCGAAATAGGTAGAAGTATAAAGTGGTGCTCAAAATTCTAGCAAAACCTCAAAGTTGTTGACCATGGACACTGTATTTTTTTGCAGTTTTTCTTGTGTTTATTGACTATCATTCAGAAATTCAGAAAAGCATAAACCACCACCAAAGACAAGTAATGACAAAAAATGTCCAGTGTGGTAAATTGTAAGTAATTGTATAGTGTTCCTTTATAGTTAACCCGACCTTTGACCAAGCGACTTCCATCTCTTTGGTTCACTAAAGGAACACTTGAGTGGTCAAAAATTCCAAACAGACGATTATGCATACCGACAATATCTGCATAGCCAACAACACATTTTACGAGAGGGGTATAAACAATCTCATCAAACTTTGGGATAAATCTGTCAACAAACTCGGATACTACATTGAATAATAGCAAATTTCCTGCTCGTTAAATTGGCCATTTCAGTTTTTTTGTACGACATCTGGTTTTCGAATAATAAACGAATATGCAAGACTTTTTAACCGCCCCTTTTATATAATTAACGTTCAGAAGAGCAAATTTGGTGCATTGTTGGAAATTTTAAAAGACGAAAATTAACAGTTTATAATTAGAAATGTGCTCCTAACAAACTTAGTGTAATTTAGAAAGTATATACTATTGAACATTTTGAACATGGACACATATACTTACATTGCATATTCTGTGTTAGAATATATCTAAAATTTGTAGCAAGGGCTAACATCGAATTTCTTTTAAACAATCAAGAATTAGCCTAAATTAACCTGCATATGTTTAGTTTGTACAATATACAAACTATCTTCAATGTTTCACTGGTTTTCAGGTGATATAACGTTTATGGAATTTTTGTTTTACTGTGTATTGTGTATACTTTAGTTGTTCCAAATCTGCTTGTTGCCATGGAATCTAATAATTTCAAGAGTATTATCATACAATTCCTGATTTTCCCTGCCTTTGTTCTACCGCGCCTGTGTCTTTCCGAGCATCCAAGATGGCGTCGGTGCAGACAATCAAAAGTATCTTCCTCGTTGTTGAGGGGCCATCGACCAGACCTTCCACACGCGTCCGCCAGCTTCAATGGTCCATCAGGCCGCATTCAAGGTGGCCTGAATGCGAAGGGGATGAAAGGGTTGGAACCCGAAGGGGTTTTCCCCCCTTTTTCAACCTCGCCATTGCAGCTTGCCACGGGTCCGTTCAGTGAACGGCTGCGGTGGGGCCCTTTGTTGGTCGACTCGATGTTGTGATTAGCTTATCGCCAGCCTTAATGGACCCGACTGACCAATGAATAATGGCAGTTTCTCCTTTGGACCACCTCGCGCCAGTCCCTCGCCATTAAGGCGGTGTCCGGGGCAATTAGTGCGGACCTTGTCCGGCGTTCCAAGATGGCGGCCGCTTGGTCAACTTTTTTGTCCTGCAGGACGTGACTTTTTGCGCAGATGGAACGGACTGAGTCATCTGCAGTTTCCCTCGCCGTCCGGATATGGCGGAGAAAACCCCTTCCTGTCTACGCGTGGGCGCCGGGTTCGGGAGAACGGGGTGGGGGTAATGAAAGGAAGAGGGTTGGCCTGTCTGGGTGGGGACAGCGTCCAATGTGGGCTAGTAGGGTATTTGCTTGGCCCCACACGAAAAACGCGCGTGCTTGTCTAGGTGCAGACAGGGTGAAATGCAGGCAGGAAAGGTTTTTAGGACAAGGCTTGAAATAGTATATTGTGTGGGTTTGAAACCCGCTACTTACTTCCGAAGGTTATGGGATGACCAACTGCCCTCGTTTGCTGGGGACTTCCCTGGTTTTGGATAATCCCAAGCGTTTACCTATAAATATGAAATCGGATTTTATTGGCCAATTCCTGTTCAGAAATTATAAGGGCTCTATACAAATTTCCAATTATTTTTAAAATTTTACTTGGGGACATCCACATCCAATCCACACGTATATGATGGACGTCTAAAGGTTTCAGGGTATACAAGTTATAACACTCTAAACTGGAAAGGTCACGTGCACTCACTCTACAAAATAAGTTATTTGGACACTTTAGGGCGAATTGTGTCAACTAAAGATTCTGTATTTCACCATTTGCGACCTACATTACAACATCTGTTACCCTATAAGGCGCTTGAAAGACCTTAATGACCCATTCACGAATTCGATGGTTGCAGGGTCGAGTCCTGCTAAAAGTTTAGAAAAAAGCCAGGAAAAAAGGATTGTAATTTCGACAAAATCCAAATTTGATAATTAACTATCAGAACAGCTTCAACTATACATCGCTCCCTCTATGAAATGTTTGAAAAAGGTTTTATATTGAACCTTTAGTTGGTGCCAATGTAGCAGTCGATTGAACCTCCAAATGATATATGTGATATAATTTTTTATATAGTACAATGTCATTTTGAAAATATAGATACTCATGATTGTAGATAGATTTTTTTAAATTGAATTTTATGTATATTATATATGTACACATGTTCAAGTAACACCTGTGTTCTCATAACTTCCGTATACCGTATACAATGAACATGTTCATGTTATGTACACTCAGTGGTCAATGTATGCATGAGTATACCCACATTTGTAGCTATACAGATGTTTAATATCTATATCATTGCAGTTATATATGTATGCATCCTATCCTATAAGATGCAAAATATACTTCATTTCAAATTAATCCAGCTGCAGAAATGGCTTATCTTGTATACAGCGTGATAAATCCCATTTCGTCATACCATTATACATACTCGCCAGACATGTTTATCCCAAATTGACATGTATGTATAAATTAATTTCTAGTCATGTTAAAATTGAGTTAATGTGACATTGGCTTAGCATGTTAATGACAAATCAGTAATAAGGAAAACGCGTTTATATAGCAGTGATATATATGTTCAGAATGAACATGTTGCCTTAACACAGATGTGCTTCTAAAACATGTGGCTTTACGCCATAATACATATCAGTATGCACAGGTACGTTTTACGCATGCGTGCATAGGATGGATTCCCGGATTTTCTTGTGACTTGCAGCATTTATTAAATCCCAATTAAAGTCAAGATTTGTTAAATTCATACATTTGAGTAGCAATTGAGTATATAGACAATTTTACAATTTTAAAATGAAGACCACACAAATTCGAAAACACAAAAATAACCCTCTTAGACATCTTAGACCTCTTAGAAATAGAACAGTGCATTTGATAACAAAAGGATCATAATTACAAATGTAAAAATTAGGATGCATTCACATCAGCTGTTAGGATGGCCCTTATTTCAAGTTACTCATTATTGTAACTCAAATGTATTAAAAGCTATTTATTTACTTAAAAGTATATATTACTATTTATACTCGTCTACATTTACTCATAATTTCAGTTAACGTTAATACTAAGTGACATTTGTAATAACCCATTATGAGAACAAGTTGTTTTCAGTCTATACGTGTTTTGTTCCTAGATGAGAACACTAAATTCTCGTTACTCAAATGTATATTAAATGCGACTCAATTACTTAAGTATTTTTATTCATACTCGATGGTACTCATAATTTCAGATTGTTAAAAGAAGAGTACGTTGTACTCATGTTTGCGTTCAATTACTATTGTACTCATATCGTATGAGTACATTTTGTATTCAATTACTCTTTGTATACCCGGCATACTCTTTTACTCGGTATACTCAAATTCATTCAATGTATACTCGTGCAATTATACTGTTCAGCACTTTATATAAACTCTTCATTATATACGAGTAGTTAGTATACATTCAGGCCCACAATAGGCACCTTCAAATAGGTGACTGACAGTCATTTAGTGTGGCTGGAATGCTATACATGAATGGAATGCTATACATAACATAGACATTCCAAACAACATATATGGGATGCATGATATCCCATATATATAAACGAATAAACTACAGTCACGTGGTTGTTTGATCTTTACGTAACCAAGATGCATTTCGTTTTCCTGGAATATATTATGTTCGCATAATGTTGCCTTAAAGTGCTAATTTGGCTGCAGATGTTGGCCCGGGTTCACATCCATGGCCTCGACGCGCAGTTTCGTGTGAAGTTGATGTTCTTCATGAAAAATATGAAATCTCGAAAAATGGTGCATTCGTCAGAAATGGGGTTTGTGTATAAGGGTTGCTTCTCCGGGTGTATCGCAAACTCCAATTAGGCCCTAATCCACCCAATTAGAATTAAGTTCGGACAGTTAATCTGAATTAAGGTCTGCGCTAGCCTCGCTTAATTCTGGCAAAGTTGCGGGTGTACTCCAGACATGGATTTCTAAATAAAGCTTGAGTATATACGAACATCAGGCCAATAAATAATACAACGGGGAACTGGTGGAGCTTGGAAAAGCCTAAAACTTACTGAATTATAGTCAGCAGGAGAGCAGCTTTAATTGGCAATCGTAAACCTTTTAATAAACTTCATCCTGGTACTAATTTTCGCGTGAAATACAACGATTGCTAGGTCTTATAACGAGCTCCGTCTGGAGGGATTTGGATGTCCGCCTATATGATGATGTTTTATGAGTTTTCCAGAAGTCCCATAGTCCAGTTTGAACTATATATATATGGACCGTGTTCACGTTTAGGGGAGAGTGGGTATAGGAATGGTACATTTTTTCACCTATAAGTATTCACAAACCATACATAAAACATAACAAATTTTACTTTATAATATTGTGATACAGTTTATAGAACCTCGTACATGTGCAGGACATGTGCTTAAGTGTAGATATACTGTGTATAGTTGGTTTGGATGAGATTGCTTTTAATAAGTTTTATATATTTGTAATAACAAGATTGAAAAGCTGAACGACACGAACTATGCACAATGGAAAATTTTCATGGAAGCCATCTTGAAGCGGGACAAGATTTGGAAGTTCGTCAAGACCCC
>JAQGAE010002008.1:0-19729 GCA_034696685.1 Julus scandinavius | reverse complement strand
TTGACGTGCTGAATTAAACACAATTAATCAATGTGGTGCTCTTTTTCTTGTAAAATTTGTCTTAATTTCGCGTGGACTACTGTACCCATGCCATGTCCTACTGTGCCCCGGTATAGGGGCACAGTGGGACAGTCTGCGCAGCCAACTTTAATCTTTTATAGCAAAAAAACTAGTAGCTCCAAAACGATGACAAAATGTATACATATCCTGAAGGCTTTTATATTACTGCGTTATTCATTTAAAATGCTGCGAGTTAAATATTTTTCCCGAAAAAAAATGAATTCTAAAAAGTTTACCTAGTGTGCCCCGATCTCCCCCTTTATAATAAGGAAATATCCAGTTTTACTGCTGCAAGTTCAACTGTTGTGATGTCGGATATTTTGTTAACTGCAGTATGATGCGTGGATTAACCTTTTTGGAAAAAATGAACCCAGGTATAAAAATAGTTTCGGAGTAGAGATCAGGGTTATCACCCACCTATTATGTCATCGTTTGTGGATTGTCTAGACCTCGCAATCACGTTTCATGTCATTTTTTCTATCATTTTTAATATCGATTTTTTTCTCGACGAGTTTCTTGATGAGATTCTGTAAGATTAATATGGTGGTTTGGATTTGATATGAAAAGAGTGCACGCGGTTGCACCCTGTACTACCACCACCACCACAACCTCCACGGTGGTGTAAAAGCTAATTAGCTGACTTGTACGAGTAATTCTCATAGGACTAAAATAAAAAAGGAGCAAAAACTGTTCGTTACGTTTGGCTAGCAATACACATAGTATAATCTTATTGTTATATTATAGCATTTTATTGGCATGGATGGCATGCATATCGACATTTAGCACGTACAAACACATTGATGGACCAGCGAGATTATATATGATTTTTAGGGTAAACAACAATGTAGGCCACAACTAATTTCTGCCTTTTTATTGTTAAAATGAAACGTGAATCTTATGATGGCCTACTTAACGCTAATTTGAGCAATAGAAAGAAATTTATAGCCACGTTTAATTATTTTGATTTAATTGAAAATTTGCTACCATATGTACATATAGAGGGATTTTTTCCATGCACCAGTCTCATCCAATCACCAAAATGCGAAGAAAACATTTCATTTTCGAGTCTTAATTTCACCATGTTTGCTTTTATATCCCGTCGTTTTTAATATAACATTAAATACAGCTCATTTAAGCAGCATCCTTCTCACAAATAATGAATTAACTTGCTAGAAATGAAGCACATTCACTCAATATTTTCCCCAAACTGGTTTAATTTTTTAATTCAATGTTTATTTAAAAAAAAGCGAAATTCAGTTGTACTGTTTTTCGGTTCGTTAGCATTTTTAGCATATTTAGTACAAAAACATTACTATAAATGTTGTGATTTTTGCTACTCAACATGGCATTGTGCTAAGATGGCGATGACCATAAATATACTCAGAATATCTACAAAATAGTTTTATATTATTTTATATTCCTCTGTAAAACCAGTTTTCCTCGTGTTTACTGAAAAATAAGTTTACATACAAATAGAGTTTAAAAAGATATCTGAATTACTCTTGATAAACTTACAATTTAACGTGATCAACACGTGTTAGCAAGTTTTTGTGTACCTGTTGTTGTAACAGTTTAATTCACCATTAACACAATCTTATCTTAGGAAATATTTTTTAAAGAATCCAAATTGGCAATTTTCTACAGATTTTCATTTGGCTTAAATTTGTTTTCATTTAAAAATATGAAAATTGCTCGTTGAAACGTGTATTAATCCCAATTAACATAAAGGGAGACATGTAGAAATGTAGAAAACATGTAGAAAACAGGAGAAATGTATTTCATTAATCAATTTAATTTCTTTTTCCATCATCTTATGCTTCTTCATTAAGTTAAGAATGTTTAATTAGCATCTGGGTATTGCCAGAAAACGGGGACCTACTATTACATTTAGCGAAATCTGTTACTTTTAATTACAAAGCTTGCCTCGGTATGTCAGGAATTTGATCTGTTAATGCTCAGTCTGGAATGTTAGTGCTAATTTTCATTATACTCTAATTATTTTGATGTCGTCATATGCAGACATTTGGCCTCAATGAAAAACTACCTGGATTAGGAAATTGATTTTTAATTATTTCTCACGCCTTGTGCTGAAGTCATACAGGCAATTCATGAAATTACTTTGAACTGTCCTTGGAATTCGATATCCAATCATTTAAGTTCTATAAAATTTACATAAATGCCTAAACAAAGCTGCCTGGCTCCGACAAACCTTGAAATACTTGAGGAATTAAATAAGAGTAAGTGTAATAACCTTGTTTCATGGCATTCAAAACTAAAAAGTGATTGCATTAGAATTTCCTTTGATCACTTCCACACCGATGAAGTATGAATGTAATATAATGTTTTGTAAAAAAGTTAAAATATTTTTTTTTTGGGGGTGAGGTGGTAAATGATGATGGCAAGTGGACCAGCGTAATTCCTCTTCATTTTCGATTCATTGCCCAGTTGGATGCCATTACATGTTTAGCTGGATCAGCATAGAAAACAGTTGGGATCGCAGTTTTCATAATTTCGACAGGTGAAAGTAAAATAGCTGGTATTCGATCTTAGGTGAGGTTGGCCCCCCGCCAGCCCTTCACACGAGTAACACAATGGCCACCTCATTAATCTTCATATTACAAATGCCAGTCTTCCAACTCAGTAGCAAGACCTATCTGACGGCTGTGGAAGACATTTCTGACAGTTGGGTCCTCCCATCTAACCCCCAAAAATGCTTCATTTTTCGTCCTCCTTTACCCTATAGGTAAGTTTACCTGTTGATTTTTAAACCCCCCATACAACCACCCTCATCCCAAACCTAGACCTTTCTCAATCTTCTGTTAAACCTCCAGAGTCACCCTCCTGCATTTCTGTCTTTGCTCAATGGTTATTGAAGGCAAAGCTATCGGACGCTAAAACATTACATGCGCTTTTCAGTTTTCGCCACAGGACCTCCTTTTTTGTTCACCCTCTTAGTATGGGCACCTCGTTAACTCGGGCACAAAACTGAATCATCATTTAAGATATGGCGGAGATGTTGCAAGCGGTGGCACAATGAACTGTGTGATATTCCTTAACCAATGACTGATATTATGATGTGTGGGCTGTATGTACTGGCAACAAACTAAATTCTTTGTTTTGTATCCCTGTTTCCCATTTTTGTTGTTGGACAACATGTGTCTAGCAGAATGTATACAAATACTGAAATGCATTGGTATAATGTAAGAAAATGTGACGTCACAATCACGTGCTTTTTCACGAAGATGCACGTGCTTCTTTTGGTCTCGTGAACACGTGCTGTTCTTAAACTCGTACGTTAGTAACCTTAGCAAACCAACCTAATCTCGTGCTACCTAAGAACGCTCCTAACGTGCTTTTTCACGAAGATGCACGTGCTGATTTTGGTCTCGTGCACACGCGCTGTTCTTAAACTCGTGCACGCGCTGTTCTTAATCTCGTACGTTAGTAGCCTTTGAACTCCTAACCAACCAACCTAATCTCGTGCTATCTAAGAACGCTCCTAACTTGCATTTTTACGAAGATACACGTGCTTCTTTTGGCCTCTGCACACGTGCTGTTCTTAATCTCGTGCACGCGCTGTTCTCAATCTCGTGCGTTTAGGAATTCCATTGTTCTTTGATTTTTTGGAATTATAAAAAATAGGAATTCAGTTCGGTTCAGCTTTTCTTCACTTCTTGATGTTAAAATTAATTGCTCACGTATAATTAATTGTTGAATACAGTTTATTTGGAAGTTGTATATGCGATCATTAGCAAGAAATCCGTCGCCCAAAATGAGAGGTTCTGTCATGGCATTGGAAACTTGTTTGCAGTTGCACCTCCACCACCCCACCCGGGCCATCACTCAGAATTTAGGCGAATTTTATGCACAGGTAACCTACGTGGGAAGCGGACGACAAAAGAGCCGTATATAGTTAATGCTTAATTGTCTCGCACCGACTATTAGTCAAAGACTTCGGGGGTTTACTTGTCTCGTCAGGAATTTTGTCGTTTACGTTCATATATTTGAGATGCTCAGATTCCTCTGTCAGATATTGGATTCATACCCGACGATTAGCTTTAGTTTTTGCTCTTCAAATTCCACGAAAAATATTTTTTCCAAAAGTACAAACCTCCCGAGTTCACCTGCTGTGTGTGCCATGGCAAGCACCATATTGATTGCTATGGCAAAAACCCAGTCTTTGGGATTCATTAGGATCTTGTAGCCATTCCCTGCCCCGCAACCCCCTCGGAGTTGTTTGTCACCCTGACCATGCACCGAGAGCCATGGGTGAGTTACAGGATCCATTTACTCGAAGCCGTAAAAATAAAAAAGATGGACCTTTTTGTTATGTTTACTACCATTGTCAATGCCAACGTCGATTAAACGAGGTTTTCCACCGTTGTGAAATGTCAAACTCCAAACTAGGGGTAGGTTTTGACAGCAGTTTTGTTTTGTGAATTTTCACTATTTAACATTTTTTTTGTGGCCTTCCATGACCTGATATATTTTGCTAGTGATGTTTTCCCCTGATTTGAGGAAAAGTTTCCATGTCAGCTCACAAAATATAACCAATCAACACAAATCACCCTATAGTAGTAATTTATTTTAATATGGCTTACTGAATGTTGTAAATTGCTTATCCAATTTATGTGATTAAAAACTATGCAGTAATTAAATTGCTATTGTTCTATTATACTTTGATGATGAATTGCAGAATTTATAACATGACCACATGAAACGGCCAACCTTTGTAAGCCTAGTTTGACAATTACACGTACTATTATTTTATGATACGAATGAAATATTACTCGGATGAAAACCTGGTGCTAGTCATACTACTAGTGTGTATGAAATTTTGACAAAGTTCAAAACGAACCGAAGCAGAACGTTGACTTTTGAGGACGATACGTGCTCATTTTCTTGGAGGTCAGTGGACATGAAATGCAAGACATCCATTTTAATTACAACTATTATGTGCCTACCTTATGAACATTACTAAATAATTCACATAAAAAGCCCCCTTGCGACTTTGTCCACTTAGTTGTCGTACTGTTACTGCTTTTTGCAGGTTGACATTCTTCAAATAACGTATATACCGGCCTCGTAATTTGCTTATGAGAAAACATTTATTTTCTATTTTTTTTTTAAAGTTTTAGTTAACGTTTACAAGGCAAGTACATCAGGTTAAAATTCACGTGTTAACGTCCTTCCTACCCCTTTTTCATTCCCACTAAAATCCCACAAAAATGCCATCCCCATCAACATTCCCATAAAATTACTTATTCAGAAGTTTTCTAATGTTCAATATATCTAAGACTGGCAGTCCTCTCTCAAGAATGTTAATGTTTTCTTCGGTGTATTTTTTTTGTGTCTTTTGGTTTGTATACCTGTATTAGTTATCAATGATGGAGTCTGCTCGACGTTTACTTAACAACAGTTAAATTCATTTTTTAACATGGAGTGCAATTTGCCTAATCGTTGACATTTGTGAAATTTGTGGCAGCTAAAACGGGATTATGCGGCCATATAAACTCGCTTCTTGAATAAAACTTAGTAGTTTAACAACTGTTAAAGAAGTTTAAATCGAGTTAGAAATTAATGGAAAGTTGCATTTTATGTAAATATCACTGTTTTTCAAAATTCAGATATAAAGTTACAAAAGAACTTTGTATATATTCCTGAAATGTTTTCATTATTTTTGTTCAAATCAACTCAGTTCCCTAGAGTCAAAAAATGAATTCCATATGTCGTCCCCAATCATTTCAGGAGAATGCTCCTACGTCAGTAGCGACTTAGACATCATTGTTACATTGAATTTTTTCTAAATCTGGACAATTTTTGTGAAATGGGGATTCCAAGAGATTTCTGTTAAACTCCCAGGTAGTTTGTAAAACCTTGTACGCAACACATTTTCTGAAATATTAACCTAATTAGGAAAGCAAATCCTATGTATTGTATCGAGCAATCATGACTTAACAAGGATGAGAATTTTTTAATTTTTTACGGCATTTTTTGCAATTATTTTGAGTATTTTGATGAGATTCATCAAAACGTGTTTTCACCCTCGTTGTTTCAGAGCAGCCATTCTTGGTAGAGCAGTGATTATGCATTAACTGCTAACTTTTTTTAAACTATTGTTATCGATATGGCCAATTGTTGACCCACACACAAGTCTATTGTTTAAGGCGAATGCATTATATACACGTGGATAGGGTTGGTTTTTTTTTTTTTTGGCATGGTGTTTCTTTGAAAACCCAGGTGGGGTCCCTATCCGGCTTTTCTGTTATGCCTTCAAAGAAAATGTAATTATAGCGAGCATTGTGTTTGTCGCTGATAATGGCTCATTACTTGATCATAATTATCAGGTTGGTTCGGTGGTGGTGCTGCCTAAAAGAAGCTGGACACCCACACCTAGATTCGTGCTTTTCAGAGGGAGAGCATATAGAAATATGGACCACACTTCAAAAATGTACGCCGGATGTTATATAGGCGGCGCTGCACTTCCCAAAAATACAAAATGTATTAGAAATAGTTTAAATATTATGCAGAAAGGAAATAATATGCAAGAATAATTACTTTGCATTGTAAAACTTAATAATTTTCCGTACTTCTTATTAATGATTGATGCATTTTTTGTTAAGAGGGATCGCAATCATATCCTTTTCAATGGGTCGGGTTTGCGAAGTTACTCACAGTTGAATGAGGGAGGTTTGGGTAGGGGTGAGAATTGTTTGGGGTGGCTTCATGGATCAGCAAGGGGCTCTGCTTGTTGTTTTTCACTTTGGAATGGTAGATTTTTAAAAAATTAGGAGGGATCACAACCCTATCCTTTTTAATGGGTCGGATTTGCAAAGTTACTCACAGTTGAATGAGGAAGGTTTGGGTAGGTGTGAGAATTGTTTGGGGTGGCTTCATGTATCAGCAAGGGGCTCCGCTTGTCGCTTTTCACTTTGAAATGATAGATTTTTAAAAATTAATTTACAAGTTTGAAAAATGTCCGTTATTTTGCACACGCTGCCAGCAGGTGGCAGCATGAGATAGGCAAGTTGTGAGTGCAAAAATTCAAATAATAATTTAATTTTAAAAAATCTACTATTTTAAAATGAAAATTGACAAGCGAAGCCCCTTGCTGATTTATAAAGCAGTTTTAAACAAATTTTATTTTTATTTAATCTGTTTTTATTTGACTGTGAGTGTCTTTGGAAATTTACCCATTGAAAGGGATATTCAATTTTTTTATTTGAATTACTAGAGTTATAGTTATTATTGAATACAGCTTATTTGTTAAGTTATAAAAACACCAGATATCTTTTTAAAAATGATTAGGGTAGAGTGTGCTATTGCTTACCCAAACAAGGTTTCTAGCTTTGGCAGCAAAAACACGCTATGCAGTGAAATTTCGCAGAAAAATTCATCAATTAAATCCGAAACATGCATCCGATCTCATATAACGCTCTGAATACACGTAACGTCATTAAAAAACTTGCGAGCAGATTGGATCGATTAAAAGCAGGTTTTAGCTTTAATCTCATTAATTTGCGCTTAGGTGATCGCTTCTATAATCATTCGACACGCAATTAACCCAAGTATGATTCAACGGGGATTTAACACGACCAATTCAGTTGGCAATTAAGCCTAACTTTGAAAACTACAAGGGATTCACTTTTTTTTTTTCACTTGCTACTAATGAAGTTATGCCGAACATGAACCTGAAATGGAGATTGGTTTCTACTCAATTCTGATGTAAACAGGCAACCTTTTTGGTCTTGAAATTACTTTAATTGCCCATATGGTTTGTTAATGTTTAACCACTAGTTGCTTCTGCTAAATCCTTGAATTAATCCTGATCTTGGGATTCATCTTTTGAAAATTCCACAGGCATGGATTTCTGATTAGTTTTTGGTTATAACATGATTACTCTTTTGGAACAGAGGGTCTAAAAGTAGACCAATGCATGTTAATGTGCCACTCTGCGTGCTCCCTTACTTTATGGTCTGGGGCAATGGGGTACAGGGCCAAGTGTCCGACAGATTTGCTTTCAATTCTTTGCTACCAGGAGGCGCCAGAGGCCAGTGCCAAAAGTTGTGATCTTACTCTTTAGAAATTGAGGCATTTTTAAGACGCTGTAAGCAAACTTTTAATTCGGTCCTTTATATGATGAACTTTTAATATAATGAACTGTTTGTTGTTTAAGTTTGGGAATCTTCTGAAGAAATTCAGGAATAGGTTGTATACGAAAATCTGAAAATTTGAAAATCGTTTACATGTACCAACCATGAAAAAATTTGTCAGATTTTTTCCTATTTTTAACATATTGAACTGTTTGTTGTTTACATTTGGGAATCTTCTGAAGAAATTCGAGAATAGATTGTATACGAAAATTTAAATCCTTTACATGTAACAACCGTGAAATTCCTGTTTTTAACATAATGAACTGTTTGTTGTTTAAATTCGTGAATCTTCTGAAGAAATTCAGGAATAGATTTTGCACGAAAATTTGAAAATTTTGATAGCACATCTGTACTCTTAAGAAGCATAGATTTTTTAATTATAAACAATGATGATCTTATTTGATTTTATAAGATCTTTAAGATCATTGTTATTTTTCCATTCATCGACTCCGTCACCAGGTGGCGTTACTTGACATTGTCTGTGTGTATAAAATACAGTTTTTAATTTCTAATTTCAAGTCTTGTTCAGCATATCTTATTTTTATATATACGATCCATTCATTTTTCCCTCCTATGCCCGGTTCTTGATTAAGTTTCCATGATATTAATTAAATTTCTAAGAGGGAATTGTTTCATGCTGGCATAACATATTGCATTCGAGACATGAAATATCGGTTGTTGGCACTGCCCTCTGGACATAATCTTAAAATACTTTCAGTTGAGTGCCTTAGTAGGTCTTGCGTCAGAATGGATATATTATTTTTGTCATTTTATGGTGTGACATGCGCACAATTAATGACACCGGTTTAATTAGACGCTTTTTTCCCATGAGCATTGTTCACAATAAAACTACATATATGTGACCAGTGTTGCAACAGGAAATCGTGACTGCTACTTTACTGACTTGAGATCCCTCGTGTGGTATGCATGGAAATCTCTTATTTTGGTCAAGTGAATGTTTAAGTGGTCACAGACATCGGGGCATGAAAAAAACAACAGAGTTCAAAACAATATTGTTAAGCGAGAAACTTTGTTTTTTTGGGCTTTAAATGCTAATTTTGTACATAAATAATGCCTTTGGAAATCGGGTAATTACACGCTCCGAGACAACATGAAACGAATAACATTTGTTGCTTTTCCTGAAAATATATTATTTTGTGGAAAAAAAAACAACAACTTCACAAACACGTAAATAAACATTTATGAGGAAACAATTGAAATGTCAAGAAAAAGATCTTGGGTGATATGGTTTTCGGTAAAGTTTACAGAAAAAGAGGGGGGAAAATCATTGTTTTTTGGTGGCAGCCATTAATTAAAAGTGTGTGGGGTAAACTTTTGTAAGTTTCTGATGAGTTGAAGAAACACGAAATATTTTACTGTATATTTTACTTTTTTTTTTTTCTAATGGTTCAAAAGTTGAAATGTTGACCTCAGACAGGAGGATTGCTAAATATATATTGTTGAGGATCAGTTAACAAAGAATACAGTAGAACCTGTCTAAATGCATAAAATGTTCCGGTCCCGACTTGTGATCCGTGTATATGAATGCACCTCTCTAAAAGCATATTTTTCACCGATCCCAAGCGTATACATTTAGACAGGTTCTACATTTGGAAACATGAAACATGGACAAACGTTTGTTACCTCGAGTGCGTCCTTAAGTTTGGTGAAAAGTTTGTTGAAAAACGGCCATTTTCAGGAAACATTTCGATGTTTCTTGATGTTTCCTGGCAATCGCTCAAGAGGCAGTCTGGATCAAAGGAACAAATGTTTCCTGGTCAAGGAATAGAAAAGCATTTGTTACCTTGGGTGTGTCCTGAAGTTTGGTGAAACATTGTTGAAAAACAGCCATTTTCAGGAAACATTTCGATGTTTCTTGATGTTTCCTGGCAATCGCTCAAGAGGCGGTCTGGATCAAAGGAAAAAAATGTTTCCTGGTCAAGGCGCTTTTACCAAGAACTGTACAGGATGACGTAACACAGTCTAACCACGTGGTTTTTAAATGAAAAGCACGTGGTCAAATTATCTACGTCATGAAATACAGTCGTTGACAAAAGCGCTATGAACAGCCAATATGACGCACCGCCTTGTTTCACGAAATGTTTTTTTGGTGTGTACATTCGTGTTTTTGCAATTTTTTTCTCGGAAATTTGGGTAAACATATTGAGAAAAACATGCTGGAAGCTTGTGTTCAGTGTTTCTGTTTGATGTTTCCAGATGTTTCCTCTGGTTCCTCTGGTTCCTCTGGTGCATACCCACCTTAGGGCCAGGTTGAGCCATCTAGCGGCTTCTAGTGAAAACTGACATTTACTCTTCAAATTTTGAGTTATTTTTGTGCTTAGAATTTCTGTGCATTGCTACTTTATTACATCTTTTTTATTGAGTTTTTATTACATTTTTTTTGCAAGCATTTCTATTTCTCTAGGATAAATAACTTTAGAGTTAAGTTTTTCAACAAACTCAATTTGCCCATCAAAAATCCGTCTATGAAAATGGACGTTACATATTGATCATTCGTTGCATCGGCATTTACTAGGACTAGACCGCGACCTGGTCAATCATATTTCAGCGAGTTTCATTCCAGTAAAAATCAAATTACCAATCAATATTCGGAGGGGCCTTTATATATATATATATGAATGCTCTCACACATTGCACCACAACCACCTCTTAATAAACTTTAGTTGGAATCTCTGGGGGGAGAAATCTGCTGACTTTTGTGAAAAGAGCGAAAAGTTTATAGTCAAATTAAGATGGTCCATGTCAAAAAAATACGGCCGCAATTGACAGTTCTGCGAGGGCATATTACGAGATAGAAAAGTAGGGGAAAAAATGTTGAAATAACCGCAGAGGAAATCATTTTGCACTTAACTCGAAAAGAAAAATATAAATTTGATATTAAATGACCAACACTACTCCTCTTTCTATAGCCGTATATATGGTCACTGACATCAAAAGCAGTTCTAGGACATCATAGTACTTAAAAATCTTGAAGTACAGCCAAATTTCGGAAATATTCTGTAAATATTCAAAAAATGAAGTTTTTATATGTATTTAAAGGAAAGTTTTATTAGTTGGTCTCAAGGTACCTCCTAACCAACCTTGAGCTCTGTCTCAAATTTGGCTGTCTTTAGAGTGTCTTGGCAAGTTTTCTGTGCAACTGTGGTATGCATCTGTGACTTGAGACGCAGCTCGATCTCAAGCTCATGCGATTTGAGCAACTGTGGTATGGAGTTTAGTTGGTATCAAGATACCTCCTAACCAACCTTGAGCTCTGTCTCACATTTGGCTGTCTTGTCACAGTCTTGAGCTCGTCTTGGCAAGTTTTCTGTGCAACTGTGGTATGCATCTGTGACTTGAGACGCAGCTCGGTCTCAAGCTCATCCGATTTGAGCAACTGTGGTATGGAGTTTAGTTGGTCTCAAGGAACCTCCTAACCAACCTTGAGCTCTGTCTCACATTTGGCTGTCTTGAGTGTCTTGGCAAGTTTTCTGTACAGCTGTGGTATGCATCTGTGACTTGAGACGGAGCTCAGTCTCAAGCTCATGCGATTTGAGCAACTGTTGTATGGAGTTTAGTTGATCTCAAGGTATCTCCTGACCAAACTTGAGCTCTGTCTCAAATTTGGCTGTCTTGAGCTCGTATTGGCAATTTTTCTGTGCAGCTGTGGTATGCATCTGTGACTTGAGACGGAGCTCGATCTCAAACTCATGCGATTTGAGTAACTGGGATATATCTCAAGTTCTTTGCACATTTAACGTTACCTTTGCTGACCTTAATGGTTTCAACAATAATTTGAATCTGAAGATTCCACAACAATGCTTGATTCCTTGTCTTATTTTTTAACTTTGACAATCTGTGCTTTACCATTTTTTTTGGTGGTTTATGCTTAAACTTTGTTTTTAAGTTGAGTCCTTATTATTTTTATCTGATTGGCCAACTTTCGAGATCTCGGTGTCAATCCTGAGTTGCGTGTCATCACCAATTGAAAACTTTTTTGATGTTGATCAAGATAAACGTCCACGCAATTTCTTAAATGATTTTGTTGTTTCTTTTGTTATTGTGAGGTCTCGTCTTTTTTTATATATAATATATAAGAAATGGTACCTGAACTACCTGTGTATGGGATAATTGGTGGGGAACAACGTTTTAATCTTTCAAAATTCTTTCTTGCTTGTCAATTCGCTTTCGTGTCATCACTAATCTCAGTCATCACATCACGAAGATTAAAAAAATATCTGGCGAGAAAGACCATAAGACATTAACCCTCGTTTTTAAGATATTTTGGGATGCGGGCCAGGGTTTTGGCTTATTTCTGAAAGGTTGCACGTTTCGAAACTCAATAATTGAGTATTGGAAAGCAAGAAGGTTTTGGTGAATGGCACTTGAGGAGCTGCTTGTGTCCATTTTGCGCAATGTTCAGCTTAATTGGGCAGCTTGCTATTGGTGAAAAGCTGGTCGAATTGCTATTAAAATTCTGATGATAATACTCGGGGAGAATAAAAGCATTAATGGACAGAGCTTTCTCTAGTGGACTGGAAGTTGGGCAATTGAAGAAAAAAAAATGGCGGGTGGTACGAGGGGCGGTCAAAATGTGTTGCATATTCGTTTATTATTCGAAAACCAAATGTCGTACAAAAAAACTGAAATAGCCATTTTAATGAGCAGGAAATTTGCTATTTTTCAATTTGGGACCCGAGTTTGTTGACACATTTATCCCAACATTTGATGAGATTGTATATACCCCTCTAGTAAAATAAGTTATGTTGGCTATGCAGATATATTGCCCAACCGCGAGTTTCGCATCATCGTTTGTTTGGAATTTTTGACCACTCGGGTGTTCGTTTAGTGGACCAAAGAGATGGAAGTCGCTCGGTGAAAGGTCTTGGGGCAGTATGGCGGATGTTTCAAATGTTTCCCACCTAAACATGTTGATTTTGTGGGCTGTGACATGGACAGAATGGAGACTTCTCTTTTTGTCAGTCACAGTTTCGCGTCATTTTTTAAAGTTTAAACACCACCTCTGTACCGTACTTCGTGAAACACATTCCTCACCATAAACTCCTAACATTTCACTATAAATTTCACTCGGTTTCATGCCTTTCAACACTGAAAAACGAATAACACTTCGTTGTTCCTCTCGCGTGAACGCTTTTATGTGAGGCGCCATTTTGTTTTTGATAGTTTGTTCGAAATTCTGCATGAATTGTGACGCCATGGAGTGACCTTAAACCAAAATTTTCTGCTCTTCAAAATGGCTATTTCAGTTTTTTTGTACGACATCTGGTTAAGAATTATAAACGAATATGCAAGACTTTTTGACTCGCAGATGGCTGAAGTTATCGATATTTGAGAAAATTGCAATGACTCATCGATGAAATTTTTCAATATGCAAGAACAAATGCTTTTGCTTTTTCAAAAGGTTTAAAAGATACAAAGCAAAGTTCTAATACTGAAATAAAATGCAAAAAAAGCATTTGAATCTGAATGCATTTTTGTATAAAACCATGAAACATTGTTATTTCAAACTGGAAGATGCTCTATTTAGTAATCTCTATTAGGTTTCTAAACTGTACAACGGACTTTGAACTTACCTTAGCTACATTTCAATTAAGTTATTCTTAATATATATATATATATATATATATATATATATATATTCGTTTTTCATGCAGACAATTGTTTGATAATGGTGGAAAATTTATCATCTCTTAATCGTCTGTTGGATGAAAGAAAAAGATTGAATACCCCTTGTTTTATTATTGAATTTTAACGAGCACTATTTATTTTGAACAGTGTTCATTGTTGTTTCTGATGATGTTACAAAGCATTTTGCGTGACAACGTGATGGTGATTTTTTATTTTATTTCGGGGGGTGGGAGGAGGGGGGGGGGTTAAGAAAGAAAGCAGCAGTTTTTAATGGGGGAATTTTACATTTGTACTTAGTTGTAAGTCGTGAGGAGCGATAAGGTGTTGTGTGGCTCACCACAAATGAACTCTCAGATAAGAATTTGCGAGTTACAACTTAAACTCCATTTCGATTCACCTTTTACGCTAACACCTGAGGAATGTTGCTTTTTTTGCCAAAACTAATTGTTGTATTGCCAAAGTAAGTTTTAGAAAAATATTTTGACTCCATCCACGACGAAAGAAATCAGATTGGCCGATGATTGGTCGAGATTATGAGCTGGGGATGAAATGGACTGCTGCTGTTGTTATCTTAAGGGAAATAATGGTTATGGGATTATAATCTCAAAATGGTCAAATGCAACAGAAGACTGCCTGCTATGTGTATATACAACTGCAAAATCATTCAAATTCACGCTTTTCAATATGTACGATCATTAAGAAAATACGTTTTGTATATACTCTACAAGTACAAATTACTAAGTCTGAGCCTATCTTAATGCACATTTAGCAATATTTTATATCGATATCCAAAACTGGAATTTGAATTTGACATTTTAACTTTATAAGATGGAAATAACTAACTTTGACAATTTATACTGCTAAAATTAAAAACGTATATGTTGCTAAAATTTTCTCTACAGTTTTGAATTTTTGAAATGCAGTGTTTACGATCCTAATCAGTTTCTTGACCCTGTTCATGAATCGAAAAGTTCGTGATCCAAATCAATATTTCTCATTGCAATTAATGTAAATCCAAATAATGCGGTCTTTGTCCTAGAATTTTTTTTAAAACATGTTATGGCTTTATGTGTAAATAATGCAGAAATGAAATCGTTAGATTAGTTAAGTGTAAGAATAAGCAAAAAAAACAAAACTTTGGGTACTAGGGTTAGAAATTCCATTTCAGATGCCTAATAAAGGCAAAAATTGAATCTTAACTTACGTAGAATGAATATTCAGAATGGTTTTTCATAGTTTTGTAAAAGTGTAAAATTCCTCCTTAATTTTGTAAGAGATAACTCCATTTGTCCACAACCTTTGGACCACTTAAACTAACTTTTGGATTTGTTGATTGACCACCACTTAAACTAATCTTGCCGAAAACTACTTAAATTAAATTTTCTCGCCCTAAAAGTAATTTAATCGAAATTCCGCATTAGAACTTATTTTATACAATAACCCTTAATTAACCGTATTAAATTTATGTGACTTTACTACACTTTTATGCACTTTTTTGGGGGTTTTATGCTCTAACCACAGTACTCGTAGTCAATAAATTTTATTTCCATAATATAGGAAAGAAACAAGAAGTTACAGTAATTTTTTTTTTTTTGTTTTTATAAAGAGGAAATTATTTTTATTCTTTCATTATGCCGCGTAAATTCTTTCAAAATATATATTATTATTATTAAAGAATGAGTGAGGTTTTTATATGTATATGTAGTTTTAAGTTGGCAGGATTTTAATGGGAGCTGCATTTCTTTAGTTAAAACCCACTCTCCAGACTCTCTATGGATTTTGTACTCATTTTATTAATGGGTACTTTACATGGATTTAATTAGTAGAGGATAAGAGAAAAAAAAGACGAAATGAATTGTCATAGACAGAAAATTATTATGTAAGGTACATGTCTGGTGAATGCTTTCACTTAGGTTTCAAAATGAGTTTTTTTTTTCAACGCTAAAGCGTGTAATTCAGGGTAGGAGAAATTAATTAATAAGATTATTTTATATTCACTTTTTTATTCATTGTTACAGTTGATTCTGCCCATTATATTAATCAATGCTCAAAATTATAAATGTAATTCTTATAGAGCGAGATGGGCTTTTTTTAAGCAGCTTTTTTGTGCATTTTTAATCTCTCTCACCCACGTTATGGATTCAAAGGCACATATTAATGCCTCTAGCCTGTGTGCTTTATTAATTAAAAAAGTGGTGCGGGGAGTTTTGTTTAACTTGCTACTTTTCTCAAATTAAATTCGTCTCTAGCGTTATAAAAAAAAATTATTTACGTTAGACGCACAAAAAAAAAAAAAAAAAAATTGCTGCCCTGTGCAACGGGAGCTCAAACTTAACCGCGTTAGTTTCCATAGCATCCACTTTAAATATTGAATTTTAGCATAAATATTAACAACCTAATTTTAGTAGAAGAACAGGACAACCTTTCGATAGTGTACTTTAATTTAATCCAGAAATAAAAAACGTCTTGTACTGGGTGTTGACAAAGTATCTCGAGGTAAAAAATATGATTGAAGGCAGTTTGGTAATTAGACAAAAATACAGAGTAGTTTAGTGAAACGAACGCCGGTCTACGAACACCATTTGTTGTTAACTTCATGAACGATGCTTCAGTTCACGAACATATTTCTCTGGACCACCGATTAAAGGTCAGAGTTTCTGTAATTGTTTTACTAATTCAAGCAGAACATCTTTGTTACGGATAAGTTTTACTAAATTCAAGAAACTTAAAAAATGTGTTTGAATTTCCAAGTATTTAAATTAAAATCTATATTAGTTTCGAGGTTATAGCCTCAATTGCAATTATGGCAAAAGTTCGTCGCTTGTTTTATCAACTTTTTGATTCACGAACAGGGTCAACTAAAGGATTAAGTTCGTAAACCGAGGTTCCACTGTAGTGGCATGAGTAGTAACAAACATTATTAACACTACAAACTACCCTGTATAATCACTTAATCATAATTTACATTTACGACAAAAATTCTCTGAAAACTTTCCACACGATTTCGTAATATCCTGGCTATAATCCTAAATTGCTAAAATTAAAATTAAGCATTTTTTATTGTTGTTATTAAATTTTATATTTTAGTTATGAGTCAAGAGATTTTTTTAATCCTATAAGTTGATTTCCCAGGCAATCTTCCGTAGCTTAGTATAATATGACACCACGAGGAATGTTGTCTAAAATTAAACGCTATTATAATATAATGATTTATAAATTGTAAATTGTAGTAGAATTATTGGATACAAGCCGCACATATTTTCTGTTAACATTTGAGTTTATCGCAATCAGGGTTAGAGTACGATATCAATTGTAAAGATAGCTTACGTTTCCAAGTATTTTAATGTTTGATTAAAAACAGGAAAAGTTATTAGATGCTGTTAATTTTGAGCGAAGATTTCGTCTTATCAGCAGTTTCGAAATGTCACACGTGTATTTGAAATTGCACCTCGACATCCCACCTGTGTTTATACACCATGTTTCTTAATACTATAGTAAATAAGTGAATCCGTCGGCGATATTGTAAACGAGATAGTTTTAAGCTGCCCAAGATAAAATATAATGCTCAACCTCAAAACCTTAATGATTACGAGAGTAATAAATATGAAATTTGGGTAGCCATGGACGACATATTTAAATCTCTAATTACTTTTGCTAATACTCTTTGCTTTTTCGGTTTCAAAATAACACAAAGCTGAACTAATACGAGATTATTTTATTTTACAATGGATGTCCCTAATCACCTGCGCATACTTTTGAAATGCAATAAGAAACTACTGAAAATTTAACTTCCGATAAAGTTATTGACTGTGGTGAAACCTGGGGGGAAGGGAAGTCTGGGCTAAAATGGACACTATGTGGACCTGGGAGAGTGGAAAAATGTCTTGGATAAAATGGACACTATGTGGACCTGGGAGAGAGGGGATATCTGGGCTAAAATGGACACTATGTGGATCGGGGGGGAGGGGGGATATGTCTGGGTTAAAATAGACACCATGTGGACCTGGGAGAGAGGGGATATCTGGACACTATGTGGACCGGGGGGGAAGGGAAGGTCTGGGCTAAAATAGACACCATGTTGTCCTAGGAGAGGGGCGATGTCTGGGCTAAAATGGTATGGGCACCATGTGGACCTGAGAGAGGGGGATATGTCTGGGCTAAAAATGGGCACCATGTGGACCTGGGAGAGAGGGGGAGATGTCTGGGCTAAAATAGACACCATGTTGTCCTGAGAGAGGGGGAGATGTCTGGGCTAAAATGGTATGGGCACCATGTGGACCTGGGAGATGGGGATATGTCTGGGCTTAAATGGTATGGGCACCATGTGGACCTGTAAGAGGGGGATGTCTGGGATAAAATGGTATAGACACCATGTGGACCTGGGAGAGAGGGGATATCTGGGCTAAAATGGACAACATGTGGACCTGGGAGAGAGGGTGAGATGTCTAGGCTAAAATGGACAACATGTGGACCTGGGAGAGAGGGGGAGATGTCTGGGCTAAAATAGACAACACGGGGACCTGGGAGAGGAGGAGATGTCTGGGCTAAAGTAGAAACCATGTGGACCTGGAAGAGGGGGGGGGGGTTGGTCTCGGCTAAAATGATCACCATGTGGACCTGAGGGGGTTTGGGCTAAAATGGACACTATGTGGACCTGGGAGGAGGAGTGTTATCAATTGTTGAAGGAATTTCGGGGAAGTTCTTTTTGAATGGCTTTCTCCATTTATGGATGATCCATATTTCAAGAAAGTTGGGAAATTTCAGAATCTCACCCTAAGAAATCTTTCCATGCCAGTTTTGAAAAGTAGATTGTTTCCCCCAATGCGTTTTATGACTCTAGAATTATAAGTTGAGAATTACTTTGGAATTTTAATAGATACTTTTGAAACTTTTGACTCGTTGTTGTGGTCGATGTGCACGTCATGGCGGCACCCCGTGTTTCAGCGTTGGGCGACTTCTCCAAGCTGAGAGTTGTTTCACGATATTCCTCTCTGTTTTAAGGTTTTTCGGAGCAGACCACCGCCCGGTGAGTCCATTGGACCCCCTAAATCTCCTTTTATCGCTAGTTTTTTTGTTTTTTTTTCGTTTTGCACGTGCGCCCTCCTACCACTTCCTGTTACCAAAATTGTATACCGCGGTGGCACCACGCCTGCCGTAGACCTCACCTGAAAAGAGCATTTTACCTGATACCCTTGCACTTTGACGTGTTAATAACTGATAAGTCGGTTGCACGCTGCAAGCTTTTCATTTGTGGAGCCCTGCTTATACATTATATAAAACGAAATGATAAAAAAAAAGTTGAAAAGCGGCACCTCAGACCCACCATGCACTTGTTAATTAGCATATCAACGAGCAACAGCATTTTCTTCGTCTTGTTATCGTGGCCAATCTCGGCCATCAGCTAGTTCTTGGCGCATGTTGAGTCAGTGTTGGCAACATGTTGCCTAAATGCTATCAACAGATGGCCCACCATGCTCTTGTTGGCGCCCCCTGCAGGACGAGGAAACAAAAACAGGCAGAAAAACATTTCATTGAAGAACCACAAAAAAAAAAACTGTGGGGAGATTGAAGAGATCTGCGATAATGGGTTTTAATGAGCACCGCATTCGTATATAGTAGAACCTGTCTAAATGCATCCTGTGTAAATGAATAACCTCTCAAAATGCATGTGTAAAAATGAATTAACCTCCTTAAAGTAATAATGAATAATTTGTATTGGCACCTATGGTTTTGTAAGTGAATATCAACGATGGAACTGCAAAAAATATCAAACTAAGATGAGGTGACCACTAATACTCTGGACACACTATAAACTTAAACTAGTTTATCACTAACCTCGATTATCTTTCTCAAAGACGGTTATCTTT